>JYJE01005676.1:265-102645 GCA_000983655.1 Zymoseptoria brevis | reverse complement strand
CAATATATACCTGCTAATTAGAGGTCTTCTTCTACTTAGCTTAAGTCTAATCACAACAGCCTTGTGGTCCTGGCTGACAAAGCTTGACAGCTCGAGCAGCAGCTGCGAACTACTGTTCCAAACCTTACCTTTCCACGACATCAACCAACGACAGGTCAACGGCTACGGGGTCGCTGCTCCTCGCACAGCGTATCATGCCGTCTGAAATAGCGACACGAAATACACTATGGCTCTGAACAATGGCGGTCGCTCGACGTACGCGAATATCAGAAGTTTGTACCCTGCACGCACTGATCGCCGCGTGATCCAAAGCTGACACAAATTGTCTCGGCAGGGCTCTTGCTGGCAATGTCGCAAGAAGAGGGTCAAATGTGACCTGTCAAGACCGTCATGTGGACGCTGCGGCGATGAGCAGTGCAGCTATGGAGCGCCGCCTGTCAAATGGGTCGGCGGCACTGCGCTGCGTGGCCGCAACGCTCCCGGTACGAACCCCGACGTTGTAGGAAGCTCGAGTAGTTCTAGTTCTACGTTGGCGTTGGTGACAAAGAGCAGAGCGTACGCTCGCAGTCTTTCGCTTCCGTCTTCAACACGTCGATCACCTACGATCATTCCACCGTCACCATCTTCACTCGATCTGGACGACTTCTCTCTCGTCGGTCACTTCAGCACTGCCGTTCTCCCGCGGTTTCAGCTCGGAGAGGAGTCCATTCCGGTCGACTGGGAGCTCGTCTCCAAGGACGTGCCACTCCATCAAACAGTCCTTGCCGTTGCAAGGTCTCATCACTCGTTTTTGTCGAAATGCACAGTGAGCAACACAGCAGTGGTCCGAAGCAAAGCCCGTCATGCAGCCATCTCCAGCTTCCGCCAGCGACTGGCCCTCGGAGTCGAGTCCGACGATGCTGCCCAAGATCTTTTTACTATCAACATCCTGCTGTGCATGCTGGATGGTATGATAGAGCCCAGCAAAGACCTGAACGCATCCATGTTCCACCTCAAAGGCGGCTTTGCGATGCTGAACCGCTGGACGAACACTATGACCAAGATGCTTCAAGAGCAAGGGTTACGAGCTCATCTGCTCTCCGTCTTTACGACCATGGATCTAGTGCATGCTTTCTTGTCTGGTGAGACACCCTACTTTGACCCCTCGATATGGCCCAAGTTCGGAAACGTCCAGGCCTGGTGGGGTAAACTTCCCCACGGTGACAGGTTCTTCAGCCTTCTCGACATCCACACGCGCATGGCGACTCTGGGCAGTGCCGTCAACTCTCGACCATCAGAATCAGCAATCCCATCACTTGTCGGAGAGTTCATCCCAGCGTTCGAAGCCGCCTTGCAAGCGACTCAGTACGGTCCGGAAGCCCTTGTGGGTGCTGATCTGAGCGCACAGAAGTGGGACACCTTCTGCACATTCTATCAAATCTCCGGACTGATCTATCTCGAACGTGCTCTGCGACAACGGACGCCGGACAATGACAAAGTCCAAGCCCTCATTCAGCGCGGCGTAGCTCTACTCGCCAAACATGTGCTACCCGGCATGCTGTCCCACTGTGTGATCCTGCCCATCCTGGTCATCGGCGCTCATTGTATCAGCCTTGACGAGCAACGAATCATCACGGAAGCGCTCTCTCCGTCGCTTTCGTATCTGTCCTTTGGAAACCTACCTGTGATGGACGAGTTCCTGAAGTCTGTTTGGGCGAAGGATAATATGAACGCTTCTTGGTGGGAGCTGTTTGGGCCGATTGCCGACAAGATTTTTCTTTTTTGAGACGATTCAGCGTACAGCGATATTCACCGACCGACAGTGTTCAAGCGATATGCTACGATCTAACAGCGAGCGAGAGACGCACGATACCGCGAGTGGTGTGGTGCCGAATGTAACAACACTTCGAGCAGCAGCACATATACACTAAATCTCCTGTCCCCGAGTCAATTCACGACTGTTTTCGCCTCGGCGGCATTGCGAGAATCGCTTTCATTTCGCTTTCGAACTTCGCCTTTTCACCGATGGACCAGGGACTCCATCAAGTCTGCAATTCTCCGAATCAAGACGGCCAAAGATAGGCCACCTACTGATCTACTGACCCGAGATAGCCCCACACCCACGCGGCTATTGCGGGTCAACCACGTTCGCATCTCCAAGCTCTGTATCCTCCATAAACCGACAACACCAACTCGACCACCAAAGTCACCCAAGACTCGCTCACGAATCGTCTTGACAGAATACAATGGTCGCAGGCATCGCCGCTGGCACAGACTGGCAATCCATCGTCGCGGAAAAGCGGCTGCTTCGCAACCATCTTATCGATCCATTTTTGGCGGAGCAAAGTGTTGAGAATGAGACGATCGCAGAGATCAACGATGTGGAAGATTTGGCAGCGCGAATCGCAGGTGGTAAATTGAAGTCGGTTGATGTCGTCAAGAGTTGTATTTCGAGGTTCGTTGTGTAGTGATTGCGACTTGGATTATTGCTGCGGGTCGATTAACATGCGTTGTAGAGCGTGCGCCGCACATGCGAAGGTCAGTCGATACCTTTATATTCGCTTCCAGTCAACGAAAGCTGACAAGATTTGTACCACATTGACAGTCGAATTGCCTCACTGGTAAGTTACCATCCACAACAAGACGTCTCATGTTCACGTCATCACACCTGACCCACCATCATAGAGATCATGTTCGCCTCGGCCCTCCAACGAGCAGCAGAACTAGATACCCACCTCACCACAACCACCCAACCCATCGGACCCCTTCACGGCATCCCCATGTCCCTAAAAGACCAATTCGACATCACCGGCACGGACACCACTCTCGGCTACGTCGCCCGCTCGTTCCAGCCCGCCACCTCCAACGCTCTGCTCGTCGACATCCTGCAGTCCCTCGGAGCAGTGATGATCGCGAAGACGAATCTCCCTCAGTCGATCATGTGGTGCGAGACGGAGAATCCGCTGTTTGGACTGACTACTCACCCGCGGGACGCGAGGCTTACGCCTGGTGGGTCGTCGGGTGGAGAGGGCGTACTGTTGGCGGAGAGGGGGTCGATGGTCGGGTGGGGGACGGATATTGGGGGGAGTGTGAGGATTCCGGCGCATATGATGGGGTTGTATGCGTTGAAACCGAGTGTAAGTGTCCAATGTCGATGCTGTTCATGAGTGAGGCTAATGTGGCGGCGTGATAGAGTGGTCGACTGCCATATGAAGGATGCCAAGTGTCCACGTCCGGCCAGGGACATGTTCCTTCCGTCGTGGGTCCGATGGCGAGATCACTGGCATCGATCGAACAGGTTACTCGCCTTGTGATCGGAGCGAAGCCGTGGGAACGGGATCCGACGTGTCATCCTATGCCGTGGCGGGAGGAGGAGTATGCTGACATCCAGACTCGACCGCTGGTCATCGGAGTGTTGGTCGATGATGGACATGTCAAAGTCCACCCACCAGTTGAAAGGGTACTGCTCGAAGCCGTGAAGAAATTGGAGGATGCGGGACATGTAACCGTCCCATGGACAGACGAGGGGCACAAGGAGTGTGTTGATATCATGGTCAGTTTGGACACGCTGCAGTCGCTGTTGTAAAAAAGAAATGCAGAACTGACCTGCCTCCAGGATCGATACTATACCGCTGACGGCGGCGAGGACATCCGAACCTCCGTCTCCGCCGGTGGCGAGCCCTTCCTCCCACACGTCGAAAACATCATCACCCGCGCACCGGCGATCTCCGTTTACGAGTACTGGGCGCTCAACAGACAGAAACGCGCAGCTCAGAAAGAATACCTCGAAAAGTGGAATCGGATCCGCTGTCCCAAGACAGGCCGTCGGGTAGACGTATTGCTCACACCAACAATGCCGCATTCGAGCGTTCCGCATCGGAGTTGCAAGTGGGTCGGGTATACGAAGGTGTGGAATCTGCTAGATTACACGGCGGTTGTGTTACCATTTGGAGAAGCTGATCGGAACGTTGATCTTGCGAAGACTGAACCGAGTGTTGCGGGCTATCAGGCGAGGAATGAGACCGATGCGTTCAATTGGGCTCTGTATGATCCGGAGGCGATGCATGAGCTGCCGCTTAGTGTTCAAATTGTTGGGCAGAGGTTGGAGGAAGAAAAGGTTTTGGGAGCGGCGAGGGTGATTGACGGGGTTTTGCGGACGTGATAGCTGCGATGATAGAGGCATTCATGGCTAGATTCTTTCCCTGTGGTAGTGTTCCTCAATCCCATCGATGCGGCTGGGTTGCAATGTGATGCAGGAGCAATGAAGGAGTAAAGTCCACTGTGATCAACACCCACCGCCGCCGTGCAGGGGACTTGTCGTCGCAGATGCCGCGTAGCCCAGGAGTCCTCTTGCAGAGGCCGTTGAAGCAATGGTTGTTGATGGCATTTCCAGGCGTAGCCACGCATTGGGGCCAGATCTCCTTTTTCGGGTCCTTGTTGGGGACGCCAGGGACGAAGTCGATGTGATCTATCGCATCTGACTGCGCCCCCATAATCGTGTACCTAGGTAGTTCTGGTGCGGCGCGTGTGGAGTGTTCTCATCGGCAGGACAGGACAAGTACAATAGCAGAGCAGAATCGTCGGTTAGGATGAGATATTTGATCGAATGCTTTCCCTGTGAAACATAACTTCGAGCTCGACATTTGCGGTGTCAAATGTGTGATTTTCGAGAAGCGAGGGGCCACACAAAGCAAGGCCATCGGTAGAATTTCGGGAAGACCCCACGCTAGCTAAGCGAATTTCGACACACTTGCAATTTCGCCCTCGCGGACACGATCTTCGACTTCCACGCACGAAGCACCACAGCAGCCCACGTCGACAATCACAATGGCTCCATCAGCAAAGACCAGTAAGAGATCTCACTCGAGCGGCGTGGAATCACAGTCTCGTGCACCACAACATCGCCCGCGCACACAATTACCTCCTCGTCTTCAATACTGACAAAATGCGCACAGGCAAGGGCAAGCCCAGCAAGCCGTCTGCAAAGGCCAACGCAGCGGCCAAAGCGACACTGCGCGGAGTAAGCAGCCCTTCTTACACATCACCTTGAGGCGTGTCAGAGCTCCCATCATCTGACGGCCTGTTCTACAGGTCAACTCGCACAAGACGACAAAGGTCCGCAAGAGCACCTCGTTCCACCTCCCGAAGACCCTCACCCTCTCGCGCGCACCGAAATACCCGCGCAAGTCGGTCCCTTCGCAGCCCCGCCTCGATGCCGGCAAGATCATCATCCACCCGCTCAACACCGAGAGCGCGATGAAGAAGATTGAGGAGAACAACACCCTCGTCTTCATTGTCGATGTCAAGGCGAACAAGAGGCAGATCAAGGAGGCGTTGAAGAAGCTCTACGACGTTGACTGCATCAAGATTAACACCATGATCCGGTATGGCATACCTGAGGATTGATGGACTGAAGAACGTGCACTAACGCAAAGGTGCAGACCAGACGGCTCCAAGAAGGCTTTCGCCCGCTTGACCCCAGATGTCGATGCCCTCGACATTGCGGCTACCAAGCTCGCCATTGTCTAAGCGACACACCAAAATGGAGGAGGAAGGCTTTGACATGCATTCGTCACCGGCGTTCGAGCATCAACCGCTCGCGGGGTTTGGGAAAATCGGAGTTCACATTTACCGGGATATCCAGACGCTCGATGGGTACGCTCATCGAGAGGCAGGAGATGGTATACAGTTTACCATATCACTGCCATGCTATCAAGCCTTTTGCTCTCCACTTCAACTACCTTTGTGCTGCGATTATTCTATGGCCGTGCAGTCGCTCAGACATGGTCTGACGATTGCTGAGTCTGGTTAACGATTTGTCTGTATCTGCTTAGTGTCTCCTGCTGGTATGAATGTACTGTTGTTCAAAAGATCCACGAAATTATCTGTCCAGGTTGTCAAAGTGTCGTGGAGCAGTGCATGATCCGTTGCTTTCGCAGTGTCCTTGGAAGTATCTGCACATCTTGACAGGGCCTCCTGCTATGCTTCCTGTTTACCTCAAGTCTACGTCTCCTATCCCCATGACATGCTCCCTGTTCATCAGAAGATTTGTCCTACTGAGTGGCGTTCCATTACCCGGGTCCATTGCTCTTGCAGCATCCCGATACAGCTTTCTCCCACGCCCACGCCCACGCTATCGTACAACCACCATTGCCATGGCATGCCTCTCATCCGCCATCTATTGCCTCATCTGCTCCAAGTGACGGATGACCGCTCCACTAGCGTCCATGAACCTATCCACGCAATTCCGCATGCAGGGCTCTTCGGATCGGTCGAGGGCGCCGGATGTGATTTTGGAGGTGATGCATTTCTTGAAGCATTTGTCGGTGAGCATGTGTACAGCTAGATACAATGAATGGATTAGTACATGCAAGCTCTCTTCGATGGACATGTATCCAAATGTATACGATTGGATTGATGGCAACATACCTGATTGGATTTGCGCCTTCTGTGTTTCTTGAGCAACAAATTGTTGGAGCTCTTGCCTATCGCGCACTGACAAATTCTTCAGACCCTCTGCGGCTTCAGCTGATAGATTGAGTTCGTCCATGGTTGCTTTGTGGTATCTTCGGAGGTATCTCGAATAGATTGAGCGGATACAGTAAACTGCAGGCAAAGTTCGTTCCCGCAGTGGTCTCTGAGATCAAAGAGGAAGCTGCCACGCGTCTGACCAATCAGTGGAGGCGGCAGGTCCGTGGTAGAACTAGGTGGGGTGCAACTTGCTTCGGCCCTCAATTTTCATCCACGTCCAGTTTCTCCCAACGCCTCACAACGAAATCAACACTTCTCTCGACCAACTCACCCGACCCAACAATCATCCGCGACTAGAACACGTCGCTGTCGATCGTTGCCTCACCACATCTCAACCACCGCCATCATGTCGGAACCCATCCGCAACAACAGAAGCCAGGCGCAGACCGCTCCGTACGCGCTTTTCCCTCGATTTCACATTGTTTGCACAGCACGACTAACACTATGGTCAACAGAACACCGCAGAACACTCCAGCAAACGCTGCGCCAATCTCATCTCACGCCGCTGCGCCCGGCATGAGCAGTATCAACGAGGGTAAGCCACAGATCCTATCTGCAGGAAGACGCGAGACAAGGTGGAGAAGTTTGGACAAGGACACAAAGACTGATCAGTCTTTCACAGAGGAACTCGACCGTGCCGCCGCCGCTTCCATCTTCGCGCAAAACCCGCGCCTCGTGTCAATGATGCAGAACAAGCTCCAGGGCCTCGTTGGCAAATCTTCCGGATATGTCGAGTCCCTGCCTGCTCCCGTCCGAAAACGCGTCGCCGGCCTCAAGGGTGTCCAGAAGGAGCACTCCAAGCTCGAGGCTGAGTTCCAAGAGGAGGTCCTCCAACTCGAGAAGCGATTCTTCGCCAAGTTCACCCCACTCTACGAGAAGCGTGCCGCCATTGTCAACGGCGCCGCCGAGCCAACTGAGGCTGAGGTTGAGGCCGGTGAGGAGGACGAGGAAGACGATGAGGAGGCTGAGGCCGCAAAAGCGGAGGCTGATAAGGATGCTTCTGCCGCCGACCTCAAGGGTATCCCAGAGTTCTGGCTGTCCGCCATGAAGAACTCTTCCCTCGCTGAGACTATCACCGACCGCGATGAGGAGGCCCTCAGATTTCTCACGGACATCCGTATGGAGTACCTTGACCGCCCTGGTTTCCGTCTGATCTTCGAGTTCTCCGAGAATCCATTCTTCTCCAACAAGATCTTGAACAAGACCTACTTTTACCAGGAGGAAAACGGTTACGGTGGTGACTTCATCTACGACCACGCTGAGGGTGACAAGATCGACTGGAAGGCCGGTCAGGATTTGACTGTCAAAATTGAGAGCAAGAAGCAGAGGAACAAGAGTGCGTTGACTCCGATTGAGAAAGCGCACAACAATCATGACTGACAATAAAGCAGACACCAAGCAGACCCGTATCGTCAAGAAGACCATCCCTACCCCATCATTCTTCGACTTCTTCAACCCCGCCGCACCACCAGAGGACGATGATGACGAGATTGACGAGGATATCGAGGCCAAGCTCGAGCTCGACTACCAGCTCGGTGAGGACATCAAGGAGAAGCTCATCCCACGAGCGATCGACTGGTTCACCGGCGAAGCTTTGCAATTCGAGCAGGGTCTTGACGACTTCGATGAGGACGATTTCGAGGACGAGGACGATGAGGATGATGACGACGACGAGCGTGATGAGGACGATGAGGATGAGGATGATGACGAGGTCAGTCTTGCCTGATTGCCACCTTCTTTTCTGGATATTGACTAACAATCCAGTAGGAGGACGGCTCAAGACCCAAGCAGGAGACCGCCGAGTGCAAGCAAAGCTAGGCGGGCACTTTTCTATTGACCTCCGAGACCGCGTCTTCGTATATCGAAGCGCAGTGTTGCGTTCGCACTCTGCTGAATGACAGTCTACGCCACTGCACGCGACTCTTGATCCCGGATGCAGGACTTCACCAGTTCTGAATTCTTCCTGCATACATCATGACGGTTGCCAAATGCTCGTCCTCTGTACAGACACACTCCCTCCCGATGGCGACGAACACGCTCCTTACGACCCCATCAACAACAAAATAATTGCATGCGATCGGCGTTCTGTGTCTTTTGTGGCGTCTGCTGCCTTGCCTGCTGCTGCATTCTTTTGTGTTTCCTCCGATCGAAGACTCTTCAGCCACGGTATTGCCCGAGCGCAGATATGAAGCGTGCGCGGAAAGCGGCGCTGCCTGGCGGATGAGGCGACTTGCACTGCGGTTTCGTGTTCGTGGCTCGAGGGCGTGGCTTTGGGCATACAAAGGGATCGGATGCAGATAGTGAAGTGCTTAACATTGAATGCGTAGCCAGGTTTTCCAAATCCTTGTCCTTTATGCTCTCCAACTGTCGCGTCTCGCTCTCCCAATGTCGAGGCTGAAAATAGAGTACGAGCCAACGTGCTCCGGTCAGAAGCTCAGGAGCGGTGTCGTGCATGGCTGCTCCGGGCTTCGAATAATGATAGTCAAGGCTTCCGGTGACTGCGCAGGCGGATCCAGACGCTGCTCTAAGCAGCCATGTTTCGAGCGAGGCCAGACAGTAGAGATGGTTCAGTGCATGCAACTCCTCTTCGCACTCAAGGAGGCACAAGCTCGACACAAAAGTTATTCATCCCTGGCCCATCCCTCACCTTCACCTTCCTAAAGCTCTGCTCCTCCACCACCGCCGGCTCATCCCTCCACTGCCACAAGTAGTACACCAGCTTCGCCGTCTGCTTCCTCTGCAACAGCACATATCCCAAACTCGCCATGATCAGCGTCAACCTCTCCTCTGAGCAGTACCGTGCGTTGACGACGCAGCTAGCTGGCAACACGAGGAACAGCGTCGCCGCAACTTCCGTTAGACTCGACGTGCGACGCAAGAAAGCCGTTGTGCGACGCAGCATGTCCCCTCGACATGAAGCAGAGGGCACGAAATTCAACACCAGTGACAGGGAGATGATGTCGAATTTCTCCTCCTCGGAAGCGGGGAGAGGGCGAAGCATAAAGTCCTGCTGTATGATGCCCGGACTTTGAGAGTTCAGATCGATTCGCTCAATGTCGAAGAGTGCAGAGCGGGAGCAGGCGTTTTTGGTGGATAGGGCCCCAACTTCGAGCATACGAAATGGTGTCTTGTTGGCTGCGAGGGACTTGAGGGACGATTTGAAGGGCGAGAGCCAGGCCATGAGGGTGAGTGAGGAGTCGCCGCCGCGGTCGGAGGCTTGACCTTGGATTGAGGCGGTTTGGTAGGCTTTTAGACCGCCGAGGCTGGCGATTTGGGATTCGAGGTGGGTGATTGTGGATTCATCGTTTTGCTGGATTGCTTGGGCGAGCTGTTTTTGGAGTTGGTGGTAGGAGACTATGATTTTTTGGGTTACTGAAGAGGAGAGGGAGGCGGCTGGACGTTTGATTGTTGGTGGGCGGCCGGACTTCAGTGCTTTTGTCTTCGTTGGCGCCATTTTTATAGGATCGGTTCGTGGTGTTTGTTGAAGGTTGTAGTTTCCTCAGCTATCCCGCGATTTTTGTGTCTCCTTCTTAAGCCAATTCCAGGTCCCGATGGTCCAGATTGTGGCTTCCATGGTTTTTCTCCTTGCACCGGACTTTCGCCGCTCGTGCTGAGGAGACAGGAGTGAGTTTCAGATACTTTTTCGTATCAGGCGTAGAAGTGTCGTCAGTTGAAATGGTCTAATTGGCTGCTGAACGCAGCACGCTAGCTGATGCTCTCCGGGAGTGCCAAGCTCTCGCATGAAATAGACCTCACTTGTTGTAGCAATTAAATTCTAGTTTTGCCGTTCTGCCAGCTTCGATTCTTGCCTCAGGCATCAACAAAATGCCCGTAGGCCAGGAACTTGGGCTTCGGGTATTTGGTCACCTAAGGTAAAACTTCCATGCTCGCGCAAAACGATCATTTCCTCCAAATCATAGATCAGGCTTTCGCAATGCATGATACCCAGCGCGTCCAATTGTAGAACGGAAACCTCACCATACAACAGCTACAATGGGTCCAGAACAACCTCTGCCATATTCGGAATCTTTCACGAGCTCAGAGGGATATGTGGACTCCCTCCTGGACTTTGTAGGAACGCACGACTTGCTACGGACACTATGCGGAGGCGTACATATTCTTGACTTCTTCACAAGCACACCTCGGCTATATCCTCGGATTCTACCTCAAGAATGGCGAGATTTCTTCGATCAGCACGATGTTATGGATATCCTGGATCTCCTCATGCGTGAGGATGTCTCTCAACTCGAATCGAAAACTGCAGAGTCGACGGCATGGCGCGAAGGTACTCTTCCACCGGAAAGTCTTTTGGAGTACATTCGAGTTGTGAGGAAGCATTTGCTCAATCGACAACCTGGAGGAACGCAATGCTCTCGAAACCGTACCATCAAGCACAGTCCTGCGCAGAAGCTTTCCCGAAACGTTGCAGTTGGCATGAACGTCAAGAAAGTCCATGAGGTTGGACTCTTTGCATCATATCTCGACACACTGAGTTCCACGTATACGGACACGAAAGGCGAAGAGCTGTCTCATCTCGTCGACTTTGGCTCCGGCCAGAACTACCTTGGCCGAGCATTGGCGAGCGATCCATACAACAAGAAAATCGTTGCCATCGAAAGCAGACAAGCGAATGCAGACCGTGCGAGAGAATTCGATGTTTTTGCAAAGCTTGCCAAGAAGAAGATGGTCATGCGGAACAAGAAGGCATTCCGCGAGACGGGGATCGTTGTGGAAGGGAAGCCAGTCGAAGAAGTCGCACTGCCGACGCCACCCCCTGAGACAGAGTCGGGTAGAGATGAGATCAAAGCTCCTGCAGTCGAACTGCCGAAGGCAGGAAGTGGCAAGATCACCTACGTCGATCATCGAATACTAGATGGCGACCTGTCAGAGGTGATCACTCAAATTCCCGGGTCGAATGAGGAGCGAAATCTTATGGTCATGTCCCTCCACTCTTGCGGCAATCTGGTACACCACGGTCTTCGCTCCTTGTTGCTCAACCCATCAGTCAAGTGCGTAGCGATGGTCGGCTGCTGCTATAATCTGGTCACGGAACGCCTTGGACCTGCGACCTACAAAATACCTGAGCTCCGACCTCAGGCCAATCCGCGTGTATCGGCACTTGCGGAAGCACAAGACCCGAATGGCTTTCCCATGTCACAACGATTCTGCGATTACTACCGTGAAGGCACCGACGATGCTGAAACCAAGGGCGTCAGACTCAACATCACATCACGTATGATGGCTGTCCAAGCGCCTGGAAACTGGGGTCCGGCCGACAGCGAATCGTTCTTCACACGACACTTTTACCGAGCACTATTACAGCGGATCTTCCTCGATCGCGGTATCGTTGGACCACCCGCAGCGGAGTGTGTTGGTGGTGCCAGCCCGGCTGGACACTCAAGTGGAGGAACACCTATCGTCATCGGATCATTGCGGAAAGGGTGCTACAGCTCGTTCGTGTCATATGTACGAGGAGCGCTGGAGAAATTGGTGGATGACCCAGCGAGAGGTGAGCTGTTCACAAAAATGAAGAATGAAATGACAGACGAGGAAATTAAGAGGTACGAAGTGGCGTATGCGAGTGGCAAGAAAGACTTGAGCGTCATATGGAGCTTGATGGCTTTCTCAGCAGGCGTCATTGAAGCGGCGATAGTCGTGGATCGATGGCTGTGGCTGAAAGAGCAGGATGAAGTGGAGGAGGCGTGGGTGGAGGCTGTGTTCGACTACGCGATGAGCCCGAGGAATCTGGTCATTGTTGGCATCAAGGAATGAATGACACTATCGCATCTGAAGATCTACGGACGATACAACGCTGTTTCTATGGAGATCAAGCTCGCTGGATCCCATCATGGTCGTCAAGAACCCGGCCACGCCACTATTCAGCATCAGCGAATACTATCAGGATCCTTCGACTCTTGACTCTTCGTGGCAGCCACCTTGCAGCTGATCATCCCGGGAACTAATCCTGCTCTCTTGGGCAGTCGTGAGGGCGGCTGGCGAGAACTTCTTCGTCCGTACCGTTCGACATCGGGTCAACTTCCTCGCCACATGCGTAGCAGTAATGAGTTCTGCAGATGCATGTGACGTGGTCGCATCCTTCTCCAAGCCAACCACGCCGGTCGCAAACTGGGCAGTCTTGGTAATCGACGCCTGCCACCATTCCTTCGAAATTGGCCTCCAGGAGTTCTTGGTCGGCGCGAGGATTACAGTGGTGGTCGATCGTGTCCTCTTTTGGCTCGGCGAACTGGTATTCTTCTTCGGACTCTTCTTCATCCTCTCCAGTGGCCTCTGCATCCTCTTCTCCGGCATCGATATCCTTCTCTTCGACATCTCCCCCATCTTCTTCTGGATCGCCTCCCTCTGCTGCGCTGCCTTCCACCTCTTCTGGACCCTCGCCTTCGCTGGCTTCTTTCTCATCTCCTTTGACGTCTCTGACGAGAACTCTCCCACACGATATGCATACATATCGCCCGCAGATTTCACAAAGCCGGCATAGCTTGTCGCTACTACCACCATGATTTCTTCCGCCAATGAAGCGTTGGGCCTTGCGATCGGCTCGACCTGGATGGCCGCAGTAGATACGCTCAGGACCGGGACAGTTCCACTCTGCGGCACGTTTCAAATATTCGTGTTCGTATCCTTCTCTGCCATCAAAGCCGTAATCGAGGAGGTGTATGAAGACTTCCAGTTCCAGCTCTTCTTCCTTCCAGCGTGGCGGAAAGTTTCTCTCGCTCTCCAGGGCCTCGTCGAAGATATTCTGGATGCATTTGTGACACAACATGTCACCATCAACGGATACTCCAAATTCTCCCGCGTGGTGACAGCATATGACACATTCATTTTTTGGCGTCCAAGACATGTTTGAACGTTCAAAACTCGCGCGGTTGCTGTGTGAAATGGATGTGGTGCAAAGGTATCGCAGTGCACGGAATGCCGCGGTCTTGTAGTCTCTTCCGCCCTCGGTTTGCTTTCAACAAAGCCTGCTGAAATCGCGGACCAGCTCAGAATGTTCGACAACACAAACATCTGCTTTGTTGCACCAGAATGGGCCCCGCCAGAGGCCTTGTTTGTGGGAGCTCGTACACACCATCACTGTAACGTCGGATTATTCGATTGCTTGCACTCATCCTGCAGGACGACTGACAACGGCAGTGCTGTTCATGTGTGGAGTGCCTGGAGTGAGAGTGGCTATACGTGGACTGCATTGTGGGCCTCTTTACCTGCTCCACTGCTGCGGCTCGATGATCTACGGACTTTTCTCAACTCTACTCTCTTCGCCACTCTACTGTATGCTGCCAGCACCAATTCGGGAACATTTCGCTCTCAGCCATCTTTCACCGATCGACCAGACTTGCTTCACCCGCGATCTCAAACCATCCTTTGAAGTCTCGATCTGGATGACCGCAATAGAATCGATCGGAGACCGGGAAGGACAGCTCCAACACTCAACTCTCATATCTCTGTATGTAATCACCGCTGAGAAAGCGACGGAACTCGTTCACGTCAACAAGCTGTTTTTCATATTCCGGTAGAAATTCGTACTCCAGTTTGAGAGCCAACTCGAAAATGTGAATCCGGATACAGTCTTTGCACATTAGATCGTTCGCAACGAAAGTCTTTTCGTCCACATCGTCTTCCATACAGATGGTGCACTCCCATCGAGGCGGAGGCGGTGGAGGTGGTGGCGGCGGTGCTGACATGACTTGAAGACGGAAACGTGTGTGAACTATGAACAGACAATGTCAGAAACGAAGGTATCTGCTCATAGAGCACGATACCGCATCGTTGCGGGATCTCTGTTTGCTCTATGTCAACAAAGCCTGCTGCTAGAGCCATCGCGATGTTCGAATTCGATGGAAATCTGCTTGCGACGCAAACATGGTGAGAGAACAATCTTCGCTCGTCCAGAAGGGCGTACTTGGCATCGCTCGGCTTCCTGCAATGGAGTGACTGCCATGATGGCGAGTGAACCGCCGTGCCCGAATGGAGGAGAGCGAATGTTGAATGGGAGTCGTCACTTCACGGAAAGACGACAGCAGAGACCAGAGCGACTTGTCCGAGCTCAAAGTCATAGCAAGCAAACAGCAGCTGGACAACCATCAGTTCCAACTCCGAGCAATGGACGATACTCGACCCCTATCACTCAGCTTTACACAACACATCGTCGATACCCATTCTCTTCTCACCAGCGTCGCCATCAAAAGATCCGGACTCACGAGGGACTACTGTAGTCATGCTCTCGATGGCGACGGCAAACATTGCAACCAAGTCTGTCCAGGCGGCAGCTGAATAATTGCATGTCAGGATGATGCAGCAAGATTTCGCCGAGCTTCTCATACAGTATGTTGGGCGACGATTTACTCGAGGTATTGAATGGGAGGCTTAGAACCTCGAAAGCGACTTAGCGCACAGCGGGTACGATGCTGTGATTTTGTAGTCCCTCCAGTCTTGCTGTTAGAACTGCCTCGATCCTCAAGACCGACGAAACGTGTGTTCGCCAACGCAGATGATCGAGCATAAACTTCGCACGGCCATGAAGATGGCTTCGTCTTCCGCGTTGCTTCTTGGATCTAGCGTTGTGGTAGCAACAAGATATGGAAGTGAACGGCAATGTTTCGCTAGAAGAGAGCTCACGTAAAGCAAAGCTTCCAGACAGGAAAGGATAAAAGCAACAGACCAAAAGCAGGGACTCGTCCAATTCTCAAAGGTCGTAAGGTAAGTCGGCGAACAAAGTACAAATTATTCCGACCATCAGATCCACGTCCGAGCAAGGAACCGCGGCCATCACGCCTCTACTCCTCTCAATTGCATCGTCGATATTCTCCTCCATTCACTCATCAAGGCCACAAAGTCCGAACTCAAGAATTAGCAAACTGGCACTTAAGTCCAGCGCTGCGCGCACTCTGTCGACGATAGCATACCTTATGCACCGTAGCTCAGTCATGTCAAATCCTGAAACACCACCTTACCCTCTCTAAATCCCGAGAGCTCCCACTGCGCCCGCAGGCAGGGGATTCAGATCAGATCAAGATCGAATATAATAAGCACCGCATAACAAGCAACATGAGTTCGTCGCACAAGCTCCGGCTTGCTTCGCCACTCCGGTAGGGATTCCGGCTGTGTTTGCGATCTAGATCGTTTGCGAGGATGGGGTGAAGGTAGGGAATGCTGGTTCGGGGATGGGAAGCTGGGTTGTATTGATGTCCATGCATTCATTCCGGCTGTTGAGAAGTGCGGAAAGTGGAGGATAGGAAAGGACGTTGATGTGTACAGTGAGCGCAATCTAGACTCCGGTGAAGGTCGCTATGGCCGACTCATGATCTGGACTTTTCCGCATCCTTCGACATGTCAGTGGTTTGGGAAATGTCAATTTCGATGGTGAGCCCCCGAGTCGACATCTCTCCGCATGCTAGTCTATAGCCACTCGAGACATTCCACGCTATAGGGAGCGAAAGAGGCGCACTCTATCGCTCCCCACTCTCGCTCGATTCGTACAACTCGAGAGCAAATATTCAACTTACTCGCTTGTGAAGGGCTGAGAGATCTAGACCGGGACCGCATGGCTCGTGTGAGCTCCACGAGTATTGGATCGTTCGATCGATATTCGCCTTGGCCGGAGCGAATGAATCTACGCTGCTTGGTAATGGTCCCGGAACCAGAACACCGGAGTTACAATGGTTCGTAATCAGCGTGCTGGGAACATCGTGGGTGGAAATTGTGCACTGCCTCTTTTTCTTCGCTCATCGCTCCGAAGATCTAATTGATCCTGCCAGCATACTCCTGGGAATGCTTACCCTGGTCAGGCCATAGTGAGAAAGACGTCACGTCTCAATAACAACCAAAATGCAAAACAAGGAGAAGCTCGGGCCTCTGAAACCTGCTCCTCCACATTCTCGCGTCTCCTCTGATTCGAAACGCAGACACGTGATCAATCGTCCATTCGAGATCGAGCTAGCGCAGGCACCGACGATCAAGTGGGTTGTTTTAGTCGTGCATAGCTTGGCTTGTATAGACGTGGTTGGCAGTTCATAGTTGCAGTCTGTGGGGATAGTCAGGTCTCTGTTAGCTAGATCTTCGATCGGATGGGTGGTAAATGGCGCAATGAACACATGTCAGTCGAGCACAGACGAGGACTGTGCGATCGTTGATATGGGGTTGTGGAGGGTGATGCTTGACAGCTTGTTGAGCGATGGCTTGCTGATGCTGGTTTGCACCGGCAAAGGTGGGGTTGCTGAGTCGGGTGAGATGTCTTGCTTGCGGGAGCTCTCGAAGTGTGATATCAGTGGCAGCGAACTTTTCAGTGGTTTGCGCGAGGTGGAAGCTCCGTGAGAATGAGGTCGGACTTGTGTGCATGAGCGTGCCATTGGCAGCCCTGTGATGATCGACAACCACGGACAATAGAGCCAAGAGGAGTAATTGCTCAACTCCCCATTGGCACCGTGCAAAGGCCAGAAGCATCGATGCACATACCAACTCGAGTAACCGCATTGTTCAAGCTCCCGAGCGAAGCGACCAACCCAGTCCGCAAGCACGGAAGGATTCGTGACAGCAGCACGGCTCTCTCTCGTGACCTGTCGTGATTATCTGGATCGGGAGCGCCCGCCGGCGGGTTCCCGTCGACTTTGAAACGTCAGGTTGGCTGGGAAGAGCATTGTGGAGGTTCACCTGTCCGCCGGACCGGGTTCCTCAGGGCAAAGACCAAGTAGGCTGTTGAGATTGCTGTTGGGCTTGGAGGGTTGATGCATTCCATCCCAGTGATAGCTGGCAGTTATCGTCTGCTGGTGTGTTGATCGGTGGCGAATATTCGCACTGGTTGTTCATGGCAATCTCAAAGTCATCCGATATAGACAGCTTCTGCAGGCTGTCCAAATCAGGGTACTCATAGATCCACTGCAAATTTCTCGTCTGCTAGAGCCAGCAAGCTAGTGTCACGTTATAGGTGCTTCTGAAGAAGTATAGGAGTTTCGAGACGTGGATGATTATGCACGACATAGTGGGGCGTCGCCTGTCGGTTCTTGCACGCGTCGTGTTTGGGAGGATTCTCCGATGGCGAATGGAGAGAATCTGAGGCAGCCAGACATGTTTCAAAGAGCGCGAGCGATCGCCTCTTTTGGGATGGACCTTGTAGAAAATTGGACATGGACGTGGTTGTCGCGGTATTGCCGTGGTGGATCGCATCTGCAAGCCATCGCAAGCAGTATCCACAGATCCATATCGCTGATGAATTGTGGGGCATTGTGTCACTCGTCATGGAGTCGAGACGTTCGCTGCTATTGCGGCCTTCTTTTGAATATTCCTTGTTGCTGCTGGCATGTATGTTCAGTGGGTGAAGTCTCGCGAGCGTAATGGCTTAATGGCGTCGCCCTATAGTGGAAGAGGTGCATGGTGGAGCTTGGAAGCGTGCTGCCGCCCATGACACGGCAAGATTTGGTTGGTGTCATGCAGCGTCGTCGTTGAGAAGTCAATGCAAGAGATGCAGCATCTAGCGTGATTGATTAGCTATCGGCGAACGACATTATCTCACCACGCCGGCCAAGTGATGATCAAGACATGTGTTGAAGTTGTCCAAGATGTTGTGGTATAGGTAGCTGGGCCGGGAAGATGCAAAGCTTGAGCTCAGGCACCAGGCCACCCGAGGCTGAAACATGCGCCTCAGGACTCTCGGTCCGTGCCTTGCATAATTATTATTGTGCCTGTAAGATCGACAGATAACTCCGCCACGAGCAAGGCTCGTGTCATGTCGGATGTTGTCAAGGTCGGCATTGAGAGGAGGAGTAGTTGTTCTGTAGCACGGGGAGACGCCTCATCGACTGTAAGCGGATATGCGATGATGCGGTGCGTACTGCCAGCGAGTCTCGACCCTGGCATGGGAAGTGTTCTCTATGGCTCCCCGATCCCGGCAGGCATGTTGACGGCGCTGCTGGCGAGGTCGTACAGAATATGCAGATGTCAGCGCCATGCGATCTATGGGGCAGGTTCGGAGATTTGACTCGGAAGCGCCTCGCGGTAGGAAGAGCGCGAAGCGACTGTGAGTGACTGAGTGACTGAGCGACTGAGGCCACTGAGGCCACTGAGGCCACCAAGTTGTGCATCTCGATTCTCACATCATCGAAGAGTGGTGATCGGGCGGGTTCGATCCGCGTCGAGACCTTCCGCGAGTCGTGTGAAGACAGACTGGGGTTGGCGACTGAGCACGCATACCTAAGACTAAGAGGGAGCGCCGGGACGCCGGCCGCTGACTCTTGAGTGGCTCTGTGGGTGAATGTGACGATTGATATGGTGGGCTGTCGGCTGGACTGGATTGAGATGGGGCCACCACTCCCCGGCCGGGCGCATCGCCGGACCGCTGTCGATGAGGTCTACGCGTAGATGTCTGGCTGGTCCGGGTAGAAAAGTGGGAAGTTGGATATGCACTGGCACTGGCACTGGGACTGGGACTGGGAGGGAGAGAACTAGACTTCGGAGGGAGAGATCACCCACCCACCGTGCCACCCAGCCAAAGCCAGATGCACAGCACAACAAGCAGGAACAGAACAGCACGGCACGACGCGGGCGGCTAACTGCCCCGGTCGACCAGAATTTCCCTCCCGGCATAATCCCCGTCAGCCAATCCCGTCGGTGCATTCAAGGATTAGACTTGGATCGGGCGGGCTTAGCGGGCTGCGCTTGGGTGTGTTTCATCTTGTCCTGGCCTGGCCCTCTTGCTGCTGTTTCGCCGTTTCACACCTCGCACCTGCCTCACGTTCTTCTACCCAAGCCAGCCCTCCAACCCTTCTAGAGCTGCTTCGGTCCATAGCTTCGTCTCATCTCTTCACCTCACCTCTTCCTCTCCATTCGTCCTCCTTCTCCTTCATCACCACCGCACAGAGGCTGGACCTCGTTCCAAATTCCACTTCTCACACCGACTAGAGCCGGCCCTCGTCTTTTCAGCCTTCCTTTCGCGCCCCATCCTCCAGAAACCGCCGACGACCCTCGCAACGACCTGGCTGTCGCTGCATCTCTGCGCATACCCGTCTCGTTCTAGGGCGAACATCCCCTGCATCCGCTGTGCCTCGCGACGACGATTCCTCTCCCGCGACCGACGCGACGACCTCCACGCAGCCACCCATCATGTATCCCGCTCACCAACACCCGCACATGCCACCACCGCAGCCACGATCCGTGCAGCCCGAAACATTCCTCCTGGACCACGATGCACAGCAGAGCTTGCCTCAAGATTCAGTGGTCGCATTGCAGCAGGTGGATAACTGTACGTTTACCTTGAAGGTGCCAGCGTGAGCAGGAGTAATGGGCTAACGCGCATACCTGCAGTGAAATACTTTCTCATATCCGCTCCCGTGGACTGGAGACAAGACTCGTACTGCAGGAGATTCCTCTTGCCAACCGGCGAATACGTGTCTTGCGTGTTATGGTGTGTCCACCAGCTCTGGAATCTTGTGCGGCGCGAATGCTAACATTGCATGCAGGAACAATCTCTTCCACATCTCCGGAACCGACATTGTCCGATGCTTGTCGTTCCGTTTCCAGGCTTTCGGCCGACCCGTCAAGAACTCGAAAAAGTTTGAGGAGGGTATCTTCTCCGACCTGCGAAACCTGAAATCTGGCACCGATGCCTCGCTAGAAGAGCCGAAGAGCCCGTTCCTCGACTTCCTCTACAAGAACAACTGCATTCGCACGCAAAAGAAGCAGAAAGTGTTCTACTGGTACAGCGTTCCTCATGACCGCCTTTTCCTGGACGCCCTTGAGCGCGATCTCAAGCGAGAAAAGATGGGACAGGAAGCCACCACTGTCGCCGTCAGCGAACCAGCGCTGTCCTTCGAATTCGACTCCTCCCAGTCACTCTTCGAGCAGCTCACCAAGGCGCAACAGAACAACCAGTCGACTTTTAACGGCCAACCACCATCCATGCCTCCGTCACACTCCACATCGCCGGTCCTCCGTGCCGTCGACTCGATGCCGCCACCCACAATGATCCCACAACAGATGCCAGCCACCTCGATGCCACAGCAGATGAACCACCAGCACAGTATGCCACCACCACAGCACAGTATGCAAGCCATGCACGACGACTCGATGAATCACGTATCAACCTACTCCCAGATGGCGATGCCGCCAATGCCCTCTCAGATCCAGAAGACCCGTGAGCAGTCACTCGGACCAGTTTTCGACCGAAATGGAATTCCACTCGCGCAGGCAGGGAACCGACACAGCTCAATGCCTGCTTATATGGAATACTCACCTGCGCCGTCATTCGTGTCGTCGCACTTTGAGGACTACAGCCAGCGCGGGTTGTCCTTTGAGCCTTTGACACCACCTCAAGGCACTGTAGGCATGCCATCAGAGGCTACCTACATCGCCAATGAGGACACCGGATTGTACGCCGCAATGCCAGACGCTGGAATGCAACAATCTTTCAACCCGTTGATGTCGATGCAACCAAACATGCAGAATGGCCAGTACCAGAACATGCAACGCTCGTATCAACAACCTCAACCCGTTTATTCCGTTCTCGAAGGCTCACCAACCTACAAACAGCGTCGACGACGATCATCCTTGACTGGAGCCAACGGCATTCCCGTCAGCTCAGCCGGTGGGATGCAACTGAACACACACGCGGTTCACAAACCAAGTGATCTTCGCCGATCCGTGTCAGCATCTGTCGGTCCCGACGGTCAAGAACTGTCGTACAACGACTCTCCCGCCAGTCTTCACACCAACCAGCAACATCAAGGTCAGCTCATGGGCGAGCACAAGGAACTCGCAGACCTGTCCCGCCACAGCACACCACAACATGCCGTTGAAGGCGCCATGGATGAGTCCCGCGCCCACCAACAGACAATGATGAATAACGTCCAAACCGAAGACTTTGCCCAATACAACAACCCCAATTCCGGCCACGACTACCGCCAACCTCACCAACTCCACCATAACGCCATCCGCACCAACGGCGTCTTTCGTCGCGCTCGCAGCGCCACCGTCAGCGACTCACCGTACGCCCAAAAAGCCCACTCCTGCCCGATCCCCATGTGCGGCCGCTTGTTCAAGCGCCTAGAGCACCTCAAGCGCCACGTCCGCACGCACACTCAAGAACGACCATACATCTGCACGCTTTGCAACAAGGCCTTCTCCCGCTCGGATAATCTGGCCCAACATCGCCGCACGCACGAGACGAGCGCTGATGGGTCCGCTCCGAGCGAGGAGGAAATGGAGGAGGAGAGGGATGCGATGCAGGAGGAGACGAACGGTAACAATGGCGACTTGGACGATTCGGCGTATCAGGTCATCGCGGGCATGTCGACTGGCGGAGATATGCCAGGGTTGCCGACACATGTCGATATGAGAAGTCTGAGTGGACACGACAGTATGGGCATCGCGCCGCAAATGGTCACAACGGGAGATTACCACTGAGCAGTGAGCAGTGAGCACTGATTGATGATGAGAGGAGATTTTGAAAGGACCCAGAAATTCAAAAGCGTCTAAGACAGACGAATGGAGAAAACGGAACAGAAGATGATGGGAGTCTTTTTGCATGGAACGTCACGCAGCGACGGCGAATTGAGTTGGGGAGTTTATTTGTTCGTTTGTGAAAGAAGAGAGAGAGGGAACGTTTACTTTGTCTGTTTGGCCTTCTACCATACCCCGTTTTTAACTACAAAATCCAATGGATTTCCAAAAGCACTTTCAAAGACTGCCCCTTGTTTCTGCAGAATTCTCCCAACCACAAGTCCGGATCATTGTCATCATCACCGGCATGTTATTACCGCGCGGCTGTGTCGTTGAGTTGGGGGCGGGATACCCTGCTTTGTGTTAAGGCAGGGAACGCCGGTCTTAGCAGATTTGACTGGAAAAACAGGGAAGAATGCTGCTTGATGTGATGTGCTGATGACTGACTTGACGCGTGGAGGATCTCGTAAGCCACCTTTGCAAGACTACGATCGAGTGCCTGATGATCGGACTTGGAGAGGAGAGGAGGGTGCTATGGCCTGACCTGCAGTGCTGCAGTGCAGATCGGTTGCTCGATACCCTCGGACAACAGCGAAGAGTTCGCACTGGGCTGTGCGGCAGATTCATGTTTGCTCGCGGCACCGCTGACTGGAGCGGCCATGGCGTACTCACACTTGCAGCTCCACAATAGCTTCGTGGTGATGGTGGAGATGGAAGTTCTCCGGTCCGGTGCTATTCATCAAGTCCAGCTTAAAATGCAAGATCGGACTGACGATGCGGAGTCGTCCAAGATTCGTTCATCGTGTGGAAGAAAGTTGGATGTTTCGGTCTCGCTCGCTCGGAGATCTCGGGCCGCTGGACATGGTCGTGGCTGGTTGGTTGGGGGCGGGATTGGTCTCGCCATCATCCTTGTTTTGCTTGCTTTTGTTGTTGGTGGACATGGGTAAGAGGGAAGGATCTGGCGATGATGGGAGCTTCGTGACTCTTGACGAGACTGAGTCTAGATGGATCTGCGGGTTGTAGTTGTGGTAGGACCATTCATGATGGGATGATCGACTCGGTGGTGGTGTGCTTCGTTGTTGGATTGCTCGCTTTCATGGTGTCTGTCTTGCTGGTGAACAGCCCCTGTCTCCTGGAGTTTCTGCTCCGACCCATGCGCTAGCTTCTCGATCATACAGAGGAGTGAGGAGGAGTCCAACTGCACAACTCAACCCAAGTCATTCCTCATTTTCACTCCCGTTTCCACAAAATTCAAGCCCGTCACCATCGGCTTACTTACGTAAATCCCAACCAGATCCTTATGTACGACATCTCACACTGCTCTTCTTGACTCTACCTCCAAGTTCCTTCAACACGATTCGAAGTTGACAGTAGACATTTCCCGCACAAGGAACCCCTGATTCTGACTTCACCCACCATGGAAGCCACGCAGTGGACCATGTCCTCGTCAACGATCTAGATCGTAAACACTGCCGGGCGTAACCGAACTTGCGTGGCGAACTCATGTTGCTTGTCATGCGGTGCTTAGTTGAGGTTCATGGATGCTTGGAGTTGTGGTTCGTGTCCTCGATCTTGATCTTGTTTGTTGAGAGTTCACTGGACTGAGGAGCACGGCTGACCGGGCTCGCATAGTTTCAGGGTGAACATGACAGAGCTATCGGACAGCACTTTTGAGAAGGATCTCCGCTATCGTGATTGGCATCGAAGGCAGTGAGGGCTTGGCTGGCTAGAGCAGTCTGGTCTTCTCCACGAGTCTGAATTCTGGTAGTAGACGTGAGAGGAAGTGTATAGCGGCGATGTGAGAGCCTTGATGGCAGTCGGAATCGTCACTGCGTCGATTGTGGCTCGAGATGAGTGATCTTGTTGTCGTGGAGAGGTCGAGAGCGTTTGATGCAGGTGTCTAATTGCGGGTGGTGGGCTTTGCTCCATGGGCCATTGCAGCGCCTGGGCCTTGTGACTTGGAGACGTCGACTTGTGTTTGACGTCCCTCAAGGCTGTTGCTGCGTCTTTAGACAAATTGCTCCCATCTGCAGTGCAGTACTGCAGAGTGATCATCGAATTAAGGTCAGCAGACGCATCTTTCCAGGGCCGGTCCAGCGACTTGACATTGACGGAGACACCGACATTCTACACTCATTCAGATGCGGGCGAAATGTCTCGTTTGCGATATTTTGCGAAGAATGGACGATGCTGGAGAAAAATGAAGTCGTTGCATGATGGTGATGGTCTGGAAATCCTTCTCGTAGCGCGGATCGTTGGCTGCGGGTGAACCCGGCGGTACGAGCAAAACACGACCTTCTCACATCACATCAACATCACCGAGAGGACAACAGAATCGAATCAAAGAACCATCAAACTTTACGACAATCACGGCAGTTCAGAGCTGATCCACTGCTTCGCGATACACATCGACAGTTCCTCCCGCCGAGTTGACAAGGATATCTTCAGCCATCTTCGTTGTATCCGAGCTTCCGAGTTCAGCCGGCGCATCTCGTATATAGACGACATCACCTCGAATCGAGCCCACGTCCAAGCGCATGCGGTGATCTCGGCACTGGCGGTGGAGAAGCGCGGCGAGCTTCGTCGAGTCAAGCGAGATGGAGGCCGAGAAGAAAGGCCCTTCACGGCGGCCGCATACGAAGACGCGGTATGTATGCGCCATCACCCGGGATGTTAATGCATCTTTTCCCGAGCATCCATGCTGATTGCTACTTCACTTGATGCAGACTGGGATGCAACACGTGCAAACACAGGAAAGTCCGATGTGACCTTACGAAACCAGTATGCCAGAACTGCACACGTAAAGCTGCCTCCAAACTGAGATGCTCGGAACTCCGTATTGACACGCTTGTCTAGGCGGCAATCGAACATGTACATACTCAAATGCCTCACATCCTGGAAGCCCGTCGATACTGCCTTCGCCGAACGACCTCGACGTGGAATTGATGCATCACTGGACAGTCTCTACCCACACCGTCGTGGCCAGCGAGCCGAGACAGCACTGGCTATGGCAGGTCTTCACTCCTCGCCTTGCATTCAGATACCCTTTCCTCCTGCACGGCATCCTCGCCTTCGCAGCCCTCCACCGTCGATATCTAACCGACGACCAACATGAACGGGACAACCTTCTCACAATCGCGAGATATCACCAACAACAAGCCCTGACCCTATACATCCCTCTCCTCCAAGCAATCGACGACGAAAACTGCCACGCCCTCTTCGCCTTCTCCGTAATCCTCACTCTAATCTGCTACGCCATGCTCCAAGACTCCGAAACAGACGAATTCGAATCCCTCGTCACCCGCTTCAACGAAGCCTTCGACTCCGTCATCGGCGCAACAGCAGTCGCCTTCCAAGCCCTCGACACCCTCCAAGCCGGCGAATACGGCGCCATCATGACTCCCCTCGAACCCACCGTCAACAGCCTCTCCAGCTTCGACGACGGCACGCGGGAATCCCTCGAAGCTCTGCTCACATGCGCCGAACGTGTTTGCGAAGAGAAACCTGGCGAGGACAATTCCAACCTCGTCACCCAGCGCAACGCCTACTTCAGCGCCATCTTCGGTCTGGCGAGTACCCTGACTCCTCTCCCTGAGGACCGCAACCGCGGCGCCATCCTCGCGTGGCCGGTGATGTGCCAGTCGGAATTTTTGACGATGCTGAAACAGCGGGATCCCCTAGCGTTGGTCATTCTAGGGAATTATAGCGTCCCGTTGCATTTACAGCATCGAGGGCTGTTCATCCTGGATGGTATTGCGAAGAGGCTGATCGAAGCGGTTGCGAATGAGGTTGGAGCGGCGTGGCATCCGTATTTGGAGTGGGCGAGGACGAGGATTGCGGAGCCGTTTACGCCGGCGGCGAGTACGAGTGAGAATCCGTGAGCCAGGCGTGTGAGGCGGTGTGCTGCTCGTGGAGTGCTGGTTGCCAGGCATGGTGCACAGAACATGGCTTTCAACAGAACACGGCTGCATGTCCTTCTCGAGGAATGCAATTCGTCGCGGCATGCTCGGTTCGTTACGAACGAGATCGACCATCGGCAAAGAGAAGCAATCTAACATACTACTTCGCATCTATTCCCAAGAGGAGACCTTCGCCTACTTAAGCCTGTTGCCGGACCTCACAAGCGCAAAAATTGCAACTGGCCCAATGCTTCGAACATCGTTATGCAAAGGAACGTCAACGACAATCCATTGAGCACTATGGCGTACGGAACAAATGCATCCACCTCAGCCACATCAACCATCCACCCTCGCCTTCGTCCTCTTCTGGGCTGATCCAGCTCTGACCTTCCCAACCGCTGATACCGGCCAAAATCCACCCTTCGTATGGGCGGCAGTCTCAGAGACCAGTGCCCGCCAGACGACATCGGAAGAAATTACGTTTGTGGCAAGGGATGCGAAGCAGAATCTCCTTTGCACCGTTACGTGTGGAAGCAGAGATTGTTACTGGTGTCACTGCGATGAGCATGTTTGATGAAGTGCAGTTCTGATGACCGTATGCTCACGAAGGATTGGTAGCCAAAGGAATTTTGTGAAAATTTATGAGACTGCGTCGCTCTCGTCGGATGGTTAGCGGTGGAAGGAGTGGTTTCTCTTCTGCCCGAGTTCGGATGATATTTGAAAATACGACCGCGACGTATTCTGGTGTCGTCAATCAGGGACCGTATCCATCGAATGACTTCAAGCAAATTGCTCAGAATACGAGGAAAGTCATCATGTCAAAGAATGGTTCCAAAACGCTACAGATCTCCTCCTCTCATCTCCTCTCCTCTCCCTCTTTGCTTCTCAACCCCATCCACTTTCTCTATCCTTCCTCTCAGTAAGGCCTCCACATTGGCGGCAGTCTCTGATCTTCCGGAAACTGTGAGGAGTACGCCCCGCTGAACTGTGGAACTTGGCCATGCTGGCCCATCCTCCAAGCGCCCATGTTTCTGTCAAAAGCTCTCGCATCCCAGGCATTCTGGAACCCTGCTTGAGCTGCACGGCCTTGGGCGAGCCACTTACCTCCGAATTGTGGCGGGAGGGTGGATTGGCTGTAAAAGGGTCCTCCCAGGGGAGGGAGCTGGCGACCTGGGTATGACGTTGTGCTTGTGGTGGTAGATCGGTATGATTCGCTTTCTGGATTGTTTCGTAGATGTTGTAGTTGGAAAGCTTGGGAAGAGTGCTTGTGTTGCGGGAGATGTGTGGAAGACGTCGAAAGGATAAACAGATGAATTGGATATATATGACCTCTTCCTTGGTGGTGGTTATAGTGAATAGGAGCGTCGTGAGATACTGTTGACCTCGTGCATGAGAGAGCTGAGATCTGTTACGACCGTGAATAGAAGTGCTGGCCGTCGCTGCCTCCGTGCATGAAGGCTCCACTCGCTATGTCGGTGAACATGTTGCTATCGCCATTGTCCTCCAGCCTGCTCTGCACGTCAACGGATTGAAGCCAGGCACATTGAAACAGCGTCAATGGAAAGACTCGTAATGCGAAGAGTGAGAAGGCCCAGCTCCGGCACTGATACACTCCCTCTTTCCTCCCCATATACCGACAGGCCCGTCCATCTCGCCGCCAAGCATCGAGCATCTGGGAATCTTGGATCTCGACCAAGATCGGGTCGAATCTAATCCCCAGACATTCGATCTGAGACCCATGCAATCTCTCTTGCGGCGTGTGGCAGAGCAATGTCGTGTGTCCAAAATTCTGAACGGTGTCGAGAATCGCGTCGGGTGGACTGGCTATGAAGAATGGTCCAACAATCCATGGTCTGTATGGCATCTTGACACGATCGTCAGGTTGCTATGGAGTCGCAGTAACTTCTCAGTACCATGACGGTGCCCAAACATGCTTGCGTCTTACAGAAGGGTTCTGTCCTGACGCGAGAGGTATTGTGCCATCAAGACATGGCACATTGTTCTCATTGAAGTTCGACCGCGCTCGATCCTGCCATGAAGTCGACACGACAATGGAGCACGGCGTAAATGATCGTGTGACAGCCGTGACTGACTAAGTACGGTCCTCCCTCCTTCTGCTAGCAACAAAGCATCGTCATTGACGTGCTGGGGCATCGTCGCGGACATGGGGCATTCTGCCGAGCTCGCTGTTGGACTTCCCGATTAGGCTAGAAGTAGCGAAGTCCCAAAAAGCACGATCCTGCCAGACTTGTGTCTCGGTTCTCGATGCCGCTCTCCGTATAGCATGGGTGACAGTCCTGGCAGGTCCACAAACCAGCAGACTTTCGGGTAAAGGTCGTGTTACAAATGCATGCGTAGCGGAGATGTATTGGTCGCACCTCGAGCTGCGGCTGTGTGACTTGGGCAATCTCGCACAGTCGATCGCGGGCTTTCGTTGTTCTCCTGTTTGTTCAATCCGGACCGTTCGGAATGGGAGTAATAGGGGACCCAGGACTTGCGGGTGTGATTGGTTCGCTGGTTCGTGAGGTGACTTCTACATCGTCGCCGACTCTAAGGACAGCCCCGCTGGGTCCGGCGCAAGCGTATTGGCCGAAGACGGGTTTATCTGAATACATGTTAGCTAGGGTCGATGTTGACTCGGACACGAGATGCTGAAACGCACGCGGGAAGAGCTCGTTGACTCTACGATCCCTCGCCAGTAGTCCGTATAGCTGACGGTTCGTGTTGATCATCGCGCCCTTTGCCAGATCCACATTCAGCGACAAGCAACGCACAGTCCTGAACAGACACCGCACGGAGACTTCTTGCGCTTGATCAGCAATGGATCTGATCTTCAGCATATCCCAGCTGTCTTCATCGAAAGGTTGCTGCTCGTCGCCCACGTCCACATGTATGTTTGGTCGGAACCGCACGATGACGTCCTCGCCGCGGCCGGAGGGCGGGAGTCTCCTTCTCGCCTCGTTCTCAGAGGCAGTCGATGTGATCAGCAGAGGAGCAGCATCGGCGAAGCGGATTCTCTGCGGTTGGAGTTTGTCGTCGACTGCAATCGACAGAGCTCGATACTTGTGTTTGGGCATGAAGACTGCTCCGGGGATCTCGCGTTGCCCGGTTCCTCCGATGTAGAGTAATCTGACTTTCTTTCCCAGATGAAAGGAGAAGAATTTGGACACATCTTCGCCCATGTCGATTCCAGGTGCTTTAGTGCCGAAGATGCTGACCTGGTAGACTTCCGCGTTGAACAGGCTGACCGGAGATGGGGAGAGTGGTAAAGTAATGGTCGAGTTCTCCTCGGACTGAGCGTGCGTGATGGTCAACTTAGACCAACCCTTATCGATCATGGTGTGGAAGAGGCCTAGTTCAAAGTGATTCTTGATTGTGATGTGCTCTGCCAGTCCCGCGGTCTCCTCGCTGGGCGGCTTGACGAGGACATACTGTCGATCGAAACGCAGGCCTTCGTTGGTAATTTCCGCGGCTGTCACTTCGACCGGCCGAAGAGACTTGACAGGATAGATGAACAGCTGGAGACGGACGGTCAGTCAGCTCATTCGTATATTGTGATTGGGAACGCCTTGCCCTTTGAACCTTCATGATTGCCGCGTCACTTGAGCATGTCTGTTGAGTTTGCAGGCGTTGTCTCTTTGCTGCGATTAAGCCTGATCTACGTAATGTAGATGCGAAGGACTCGTGCTGTTGACGTCTAGAAGTCGCACGGATGAGATAAGTTGATGTCACAATCATGTCGCTTGGGAGGCGAGGCCAGCCCAGAGATGCGGTCGTCACTCGCTTACTCACCCGAGCAGGCCTTGCTACGGAGGACTATAGACAGCAGCCATAGCATTACCATGGGTTGCATGGGCTCCTCTTTCTTTGGTTGCATCCTGCACCAACATCCACTACTCGCCCTCGATCTCTGCGAAATCAATGCCACGAAACCTGTCTTCTATTGCTCGAACGAAGTGCTCCACTTTCCCGGTCTGAAACCTCCAAATCTGCCTGGAAGGCCTCGGCCAAGACCAAACTTCGATTCCGCGACCTCGCCTTGCACATATACGTAAAGTGGATGGCTGAGGGGACCACAGAGAGAGCCTGTGACAGGTGTAGAGAACGCCGCGTGAAGGTCAGCATCGTACTCTATCCTCGATGAGTTCGTCGATGAAACTGCACGTTGCTTACAGCTGTCTTTTCTAGTGCGACAAACGCGTGCCAGCATGTCTCCGTTGCGAGAAGCTGGGAAAGCCATGCCCAGGTTATGACAAGAAGAGGAAGTTTGTCGACGAAGGTATCACACTTCGGAAGAAGTATCAAGCTACCAACGAACGACCATCAAGTAGCGATCAGAACTTCGCAAATGTGAGCTTGAATTCGCAATCATGAATGTCAACTGTGCTGATTGGTGGAAAGCCTCTATCGACAGGTCCGGCTTCAGCAGGTCCGTCTCTCGTCACAACACCCCAAAATGTCCCCTCAAGCGAGGCCGCGAATGTATTTCAGCCTCCTGGAGGTCTCCTGAGACCAAAAGTGGAACGGTCCAGTCCGGCCGCTCTGCCTTCTGGCGATGCGTTTACACAAGGACCACCACTGGTACCTCCGGTGGAGCCAATGCTGATGAATGATCCCATACTATTCCCGGTCCCCGACGATGCGATGCTGGACATCCTTTGGAAGGATCAGACTTACGACCCGGAGTGGTTCGATCTTGAGCCCGAAAAGTACTACTCACTCGCCGGAAATACCTGTGGATTCATACCGAACATTCCTAACATAGTGGACGAGGTGGACCAAAGTGGGTACCTCATGGGCAACTCCGCTTCCGTGACACCATTATCTACGGCACTGGGCTCGACTGGAATCTTTTCGGACAGCAATCTCTGGAATCCGGACTCGCAACTGCAGACGAGTGCGTTAATTACACATGAGAGAGACCACGAGATGGCATTTCTGGTCAGGCATTTCACTGAATGTCTCGGGCCGTGGATGGATTTGTTCGACAAGGACAAGCACTTCACACATCTTGTACCACTCAAAGCATTACGGGACGCCCTACTTCGCAACGCGATAGCAGCAGTTGCGGCGAAACAGCTCGGTCGAGTCAAGGGCGCCAAACCATTCGTTGGTCTCCAGGCTCAAAAGCCGTCCGCGATGGAGGTCTTGGACGATGATGTGGAAGTGGACTGGTATTACAAGGCCGCCAATTATTACGACAAGGCCATCGCCTTCTCCCGACAATATTTGCAAGCAGTATCTGGGAGTCTGGAACAGCCGTCGACCCCAAATACACAGATGGCTCTGTCCATGGCGAACTCTGACGACCTTCTGGTCGCAGTGTCGCTGTTCTCACTATACGAGTCCTTGGACAGTTTTGATGCAGGATGGATACAGTCAGTTTTCCGAGCTCCACTTCGATTTGTATATTCTAACAGCACTAGGCACCTTGTCGGTCTGAAGTCTCTACTTACTGCCGTCACCCCAGCCCAGCAAGTCCAAAATCAAAGAACGCCGTCTCTTACAGTAGGACGTCTCGCCTCGTTCTGGAACTTCGCACGAGCAGATTACCAAGCGGCATACATAAACCACCAGGCGACCCTACTCGACACAGAAGACGTTGGACTATGGAACTCCTGCGGCCTCGAGATCTCCGCTTCTGGCGAAATTTACAAATCCACAGACTACGTCCGCAACGACCCCTCGCACAGCCGCGACCTGGCTGAGCTTGTCGCACACACGCTCCTTTGGCTTGTGCTGAAAGTTATGAACTACATCGCCAATACCGATGAGAAGCCAAGCGTGCGGCAGGAGCAGTGGAAGACTCTCACGCGCCAACTGGATCACTGGTACAGCAATCTCCCCGCAACCTATCAGCCTTGCGCCACGATTCGCCATCCACGTCGAAGCAGCAGCGGTGCTCGCTCGCCTCTCACAGAAGTCTTCTTCAGCATCGACGTGTGTGCCGCCGCGCTGCAACTCTACCACTTCGCAAGAATACAGCTGCTATTACATCGTCCATTGGAGGATCAAACAGGCCAGGTCAGCCGACTGAAAGCGTACCGTGAAGTCTCCACGGAAGCAATAACTCACGCACATGAGATCATTGGCATCGCGCTGGGCCGCCCGCATCCTGCTATCAGAGTGGAGATGCTGCTGCCGTTAGGCATTGCAGGCGCTTGTCTGGAAGCGGACGAGGAGAGGACCATTGTGCTGGAACTACTGGAGGCAATCGAGAAGGACACGGGATGCAGTACGCAAGCTAGGCGGAGTGAAATGCAATTGCAGTGGGGCTGGAGTCGAGAGCCAGAGGGCATTGCGTGAGGATGGGGTTGGGCGAGGGCTTGCGATGCTGTCGCGAATGAGTCCTCTGCATCTGGCCTTACCCACTTCACTTGTATAGTACAAGGTATCTGACGACTTTGATACGACCACGCTCTTCGCAAAATCCACCTCTCGTCGACATAGCCCAAATTCCACCACCGTCATTCAACTTCTTCAATTGTCTCACTATGAAACATCCTCGGCCCCAATTTCGTACCGCCCCTCTGCCACTCAACCACGCGGCGTCCACGTCGCCGACAATTTCCCTTCCCACTATCCCGAACATACCATGCCTATAACAAAATCATCCCTGGTCTAGTCTCAGCCACCAAATCCTCGGTTTACACGACAATTGGCCTCACCCGGCAGGACGCTAAGTAATGTCCCGAATTTGGCGGGTCAGACATGGACCAGGGGCAGGACCGAGCTGTCAGGCGAGAAATGTTGGTAGGGATCCGATGTCTAGTGAAGGCTTGAATGGCAGAAGTGGGTTCTCTGTATTGCAACGGCACATGTAAAGAAGTGGATGCATGACGAGCAATGTCTGAGGACCAGGAAGATTTGGCTGATGAATAGTTTCTCTGGTCTTTATACACTACACTGGTGCTCAAACTTTTCCAAATACGAGTACAGTCAGTCCACTTGTCTAATAGTGACGCTCCACAGCACTGTCTGTCCGCTCCCTAGCAGCAGTGACATGCCAACGCCGCGCTTTCGAAATGCAAAGGTGTCGAAAGAATGACCGCCAACGGGAAACAGACCTCGACCTCGTTGCGGCAGACCCTCTTACGAGCCTCCATGGTCCGAGTCGCCCGCTGCCGCGACGCTATCGTCCACCATCGACGTGTCACCAGTAGGAACTGCCACACCACCATCCTCATCGTCGTCGTCGTCGTCCACGATCCTCGCAGCCTTCTTCCGCTGCGGACGTACGACACGTTCTTCTTCGTCCTCCTCATCGCCTCCATCCGCCATCGCATCGTCCACAACATCGCTATCCACCGCAGGAGTTCCAGCGTCATCGGACTTTGGCGCAGACGATGCAGCAGGCTGCAACCCAGCATCGTCGTCATCGTCTGAATCCTGCACAGTCTCCGCAGACTTGTACTTCGAATTCTTGACCGCCGCGCCCTTGGCCTTGTCCAAGCGTCTCTTCTTCTTCTTTCTCGGTGCCTCGCCATCACTGCCTGTAGCGCTCGCAGCCTTGCTGCGTGGCCGTCTACGGCCGCCGTCCTCATCTGTGGCATACGATGGGCCTTCGTCGCCAGTGTCTGAGTCCTCGCCCTTCTTTTTGCGCTTCGGCCGCTTCTCCTTCGGCCGCTTCTCGCGCTTCTTGCGCTCGCCTGTGTCCGGATCGGTCGTGTACTCTGCTGCTTCCCGAGCTCTCTCCTCCTCCAGACGCTTCGCAATAAGCTCACGGTCCTCCTCGGCCATCTTCTCGCGCTCTTCTTTGATCTTGCGGCGCTCCTCTTCCGCTTTCTCGTCTGCGATGCGCTTCTCTTCTTGCCGCTTGGCAATCTCTGCTTCACGGCGCTTGCGAGCCTCGTCGAGACGAGTGGCATGCTTGCGTTCGTAGTCGGCTTGCTTGTCCACAGTCGTGGCGAGTTGGCGTTTCATCGTGTTGCGACCCATGTTGGCGCGCTGTTCGATGTCATGGCGAGGGAATGGGGCATTTGGACTTTTCGCTATCTCGGTGAAAGACTCAATGGCAAGGTCCAGGCCTGTGACTGCGGTTTCCACATCTGACAGTGTCTTGTCGGCTTCGGGCATTGCGATCATTTGCTGTGCAATCAGCATCCTCACAAATGCAACGTTGAACTTGAAGCTGATGTTGTCCGGAGCTTCCTTCACTGCTTGCTCGGAGTAGTCCAGACTCGTCTTGAAAGCTTCGAGGTTCTTTTCTGCACGACCGCGCATGAGCCAGGCACGGCCAAGACATGCCATCGTTTGTGGATCAGCATCTCTTGACTTTGCCAGAGCCAGTTCGTAATTTTCGATGGCGCGCGAGAATTGTTTGAGGTCGCAAAAGACATGGCCGAGGTTGATGTGAACAGAGGGGTCTTTAATGCTCTCTCTTACCCTCGAGAATATCTGGACAGCGGCGCTGGTGTCTTTCTTCTCTTCTACCATTGCAATACCCATGCCTTGAGCGGCGAACGCATTCTTGGGATCCAGAGTTAGCACTTTGTCGAAGAACTCGATGGCACGCATGTACGTCTTGCTGCGACGCTCTTTGTGCTGATCTGTGTCTCGAGGCGACTCTCTTGCGACAGCCAGATGCAAGTTTCCAAGTCCGGTGAGCGAATAGATGTCGTGCTTGTCCTTCTCCATGAGCGTGTGCTTGTAATGGCGTTGCTCTTGATCCTCGTTAAGTTGAAGGGTACGCTTCTTGTTTCGATTGATGTACCAGCCATACAATGCGCGAATCTCCAGATTGTCAGGCTCAGACTCCAATAACGACTTGATCGCGTTAGCACCTTCCGCTGGATCAGTGTGGAGCGTGATGTACGCCACACGAGCCCTGGCATCAATGTAGTCAGGATGTTTTTCGAGCAGACTGGAGTAGATCTTCTGCGCATCGTCCTCCATGCCTTCGGCTTCGTACGTGCGGGCCAGGTTGTAGCTGATGGTTGAGACAAGAGCATCAGTGTCGACCGACTCGTCCTTGTTGCCGATAGCCACGCTTGACCTTAGCGCTGCTTGGAAGTCTTGTCGAGCTAGCGGATATTTCTCCGCCTGAAAGTGGAAGCAGCCGATGTTGTTCAACAACTGTGGGCTGAGCATGTCCCTCTTGGCACTTCTCACGGCCGCCTCATCCTCCTCGATCTCTTCCGGCAGGTCTTCATCCGAGATCTCGTCAATCTCCATCTGCTCGACTTGCTCCAAACATGCCAGTGCCTTGTCGGGTTGATCTGATTCGTACAATCGGGCGAGATTCAGCAGGACAGAAGAGTCTGGCGAGATCTTCTTCTTTCCATCCTTCCAGGCGACACGTACCTGCTCGAGCAGCGCAATGGCCTTTTTGCGTTCGGAGCTTTTGTCCTCTCGAGATCCAGCTGCTTGACTCGAGTATACGTCCTCGGCATGCAGGATTCCGAGCAAAGTCATCGCTTCCACGCTCTTGTTAGTCGACACCATCTTCTCCAGTCTGAATTTTGCACCATCATAATCATTCATTAGGGTCTTCAATTGTGCCACGCCGAACTTCGCAGGCAGGAATCCCTTGTCGTCTCCACCACGCGCCTGATCAGCCTTGCTGTAGTGCTCTTGTGCTTTTGCAAGATGTCCCTCGTAGTGATCTTTCCGAGCCAAGAGGTACCATCCGTCGCTGGCAATTGTGCCAACGTCAGTGCGCTCAATTGCGCGCTTTGCCAGACGGTCGACATTCGCCCAGTTCTTTCGACCGAGGAAGTATTGGCCAAATGTCGAGCATGTCATCGCTTGCATGTCGTCGAGCTTAAAGGCTGTCTGAATATACGTTGTCATGGCCTTCTTGTAGATATCTGCAAATTCAGGGCTGTTCGAGTTGTGATGGCTACCCTCGTCCAAATGGTAAAGGCCGAGCAGAATGTTTGCGCCCACCGACACTTTGTTGAGTGCCAGAGCTCGAGTCCATGCCTCCTTCGCGTTCTCCTTGTGGCCAAGCTGCCACAGACAACAGCCAATGCCGATTCGTGGGTCCGGGTCGATCATGTCCGGCGCGCGATCGAGCACCTGTTGGTATAGTACGTACGCCTCGGCGAATTTGCCCATTGAGAATTGCGCCTTGGCTTTGCCAACAATGGCCATCACGTTCTTCTGGTTCGAGGCGCGGTATGCATCGTCGAAGCATCTGATGGCTTGCTTGAGGGTGTCATTTCGGTCTGAATGCTCCGAGCCGGGTCCGTACTTGACTGGTTGCAGCGAAGCACGCAGAAGATGAGCCGTGCCGCGAGCAAGATAGAGCGGAGGGTACGAAGGGTTGATTCTGGACGCCTCGTTGACCGTGCTTGTCGCAGCGGCCAGCCAGTACTCCTTGTTCCGTTCATCCGCAGGAGGTAGAGGCTTCACTCGAGGCGCCCGACGACATTTCCACAAATACAGCCAGCAAAGACATGCCAGTATACTGAGGCGATCCTCATTTGTGCCGTCTTGCCTGGCCTCCAAGCCTTTATTCAAGATCTCGATCGCAGTATCGGCATTCTTTTGCTTGGCGTACGAGAATGCGATTGTGATCCAGATATTGCGCGCCGCTCTTTCGTTCTGCAGCAAGTCACACAGCTCGCTGACATCCTCCAGCTCCTCGGTCAGATCGATGTTGACAGCTTCATCACCATCACCTGCGTCGATGCCGACAGGTACATCGATCGCATTGGGGATGTCTGAGAACCGGACGAAGGATTTCGGCGCAGAAGTCCCATTGACGCCTTTCCGGTGGCCGTTCGTCAGCGTCGCCATGACGGTCGAAGTGTCCTGTTCGAGGTTTGCTGGCCTGCGTCGTTCACTCGATATCGTTGTGTCGCAGGCTTAGGTCGCCATGTCCGGGAAGGAAAAGTGAAACTGTGAGACGCCGCCGATTGAAGCGACTCGGCGCGACGTGTCGGATGTAGGGACGGTGGTGGTGCGGTCAAGGATGGAGTCGATGAATTGTCGCGATGGTTTGAAAGTGATCGCCGTGTCGTGAACTTCGGAAGCGATGGCACGTGCCGCAGAGCCTCAATCCCGCGTCACCTCCGCGATGCTGTGGACATGGAAGCTTCACAAGACAACATATTTCTCCAATATTTTGTTACGCATCGTCGCTGATAGATCGGACGGTCGCCAATAGTGCCAAATCGCCATGAAAGTCCGAGCATAGCTTTCCCTCCCGGCAACGCCGAACGACCGACCTCTCTTTCCCCTTCCAGCATGTCGTGGATGCGCCAGCAGACCAATGGCACGTCCAACCACACAAATGGAGGTGGAAACATGCTGGGTCGATTCGAATACGAAAGCAGTCGTGAGAACAGTGTAGAGGACCGGAGTCGATCTCGCGGTGGGCCAGGCACATATGGAGGGCTTCGTGGACCACGCCAGCCATCACGGCTTGGAGGGCAAGAGGATGGAGGGTACGACAGCGAGAGCAGGAGCAGGAGCAGGGTCGCATCGCGGTATGGACCTGCCAGTGGACAAGTAGAAGGTGAGTGATCACTGTTATGATGTACTGGCAGCACTCCATGGACACAAGATCGCAAAACAGCATGCGGTATTCGACTTGCATGCCAATCCGGCGCGACTCATCCTACGATGGATTGCCTTTATCGAATGGGAAGCTCACAAACCCGACAGATATCCTACGCTTCATCGACCGGCAATGGTCTTTCATGTCCTCCGACAATTGCATACCTGTCAAGGTTGCCTTGCAATTGATGGACCCGTCGTCACTTGGTTTAGCAGATCAGTATGAGCAGTTTCAGGATGTTCATCAGCAGCTGCAGAATGCACTCAAGGTCATTGTGAACGAACACCATCAAGGATTCAACAGCAGTATCGGTACATTCCACAAGATACAGGCAGCTATTGTGGCATCTCAGCATCGAGTGCGAACCCTGCGAGGTGGTCTGGTCCTGGCGAAGAGCAGTCTGGCAAGTCCTCGGCCGGAATTGAAAGCCTTTGCGCAGAGCAGCCAGAGCTACGATCAGATGCTGCAGGTCCTCGGCACGATCGAGCAGCTACAGGCTGTTCCAGAGCAGCTCGAAGCTCAAATATCGGAGAAGCGCTTTCTCGGCGCTGTCGACACGCTGCAAGAAGCGCTCAAAATGATCAGGAAGCCAGAGATGGAAGAAATTGGAGCTTTGAGCGATCTGCGAGTCTACTTGAGCAACCAGGAGCATTCCCTTACCGACATCCTTGTCGAAGAACTACACAACCATCTCTACCTCAAAAGTCCATATTGTGAGGAGCGGTGGAAGTCGCATATGAAGCGAGATCCCTCAACCGCCTCGATCGACGTGGCCCAGCGAGCGATGCACCAGTTTCTGGAGAATTACGATGGATCTCGGCCCATGGCCGAAGACACAACTCGCAATCCCGAGGCTGACACATTCTATTACATACAACTGTTGTTGGAGTCGTTGAATAAGATGGCTAGACTGGACGTGGCCGTTGATGCCATTGAGAACCGTTTGCCGGTCGAGCTATTCACTGTCGTCGAGCGTTCGCATATGGAGGTCGAGCAAAGACATCCTGCAATATTACGAACAGCTACGAGAGGTCAGCAGAAGTCTGGCTTCACTGCTGGACCACAAGGAGAGCGGCAGGCCACACTGGAGGATCTACTGACCACCTTGTACGCGAGGTATGAGGCGATAGCGGAGGGACATCGCGTACTTCACGATGTTACTGCAGCCATAATACGGAGAGACTCACATGAAGATCCAGCCTTGAATCGCAGTTTCCGGGAACTATGGAAGCTCCTCCAGAGCGAGATTCGTTCTTTATTACACGATCATCTGGCCACAGCAGGAAACGTCGGCCATCGATCACGGCAGCAGGCTGACTCCAGCGCCAACATCTTTCGTGCCCAAACGCGCGACCGGAATCGGAAACTTTTCAAGATGGCGGACACGGACAGCAAGTCCAATGAGCTCGCCACCGAGCGCGAAGATCTGGAGTTCATACTGAAGCAATCTGTCCCCGGCTTGATCGGCAACAGTGCGCAACAGGCGAAGCAGGATCGCGGTAGGATCGCAGATGTGTCGGCGACAGGTCACAAGTTGCTGGTGGAGCCAAGCGTGTTCAACATGGGCATCCTGCTCAAGCCATCACTTGCATTCCTCAACCGCTTACGAGAGGTTGTTCCGCCGAACTCGGGTGTTGTCTCTAGCACCTTGACATCGTTCCTCGACGACTTTCTGATCAACGTCTTCTACCCACAGCTGGATGAAACTCTGCTGGAGCTTTGCAACCGCAGTATGACCGAGATGGACGCCTTCCAGACCGATACCACATGGCAGATGCACGCCCAGCGGCCGATCTTCAAAGGGACAGCACGATTTTACGAACTCATTGAAGCTTTCTGTGTCATGTTGGATACACTTCCACACGACCAGAGCTTCAGTCAACTCATCATCACACAATTGCGGACGTACTACGACAAGTGCTATTCGTGGTCGAAGAGTCTGCTGCAACGAGCACAGCTAGCGCAAGAAGGCGACGTCAAGATGCGCCTCGCAGCTCATCTGGCCACAAGCGGAGACATCAACAATACTGTGATCGATCTCACCAAAGCCAGTCCTGCCGATGCCGTTGTTCTCGCAGAGAAGGAGACTGCGCTCCTCCTCAACACCGTCAAGACCCGCACCCTCGCAGAAGCCGACCTCATCCACGACCGAAAAGCCCTCGCAGCGCTCTGCACCCTCCACGTCTCCATGAAATGGCTCGCCTCCCGATGCCAACAACTCCGCTACATCTCTCCATTCGCCGTGGAGACCGCCAACCTCCAACCCCACGATCGCCGCCGCTGGACCCAAACTCAACAACTCACGACCGCTCCTTCATCGCCCTACCTCCCTTTAGACGAGCAGACCGCCAGCGCCTTCGACGGTGCCGTGTTGTCCTTTACTGAGCTCTCATCCCTCATCCTCCGCACCCTGCATATTGATCTCCGCCTCCACGTCCTGCATGGTATCTACACAGCCATGGACACGACCTACGCCCTAGGTCAGCCATACAACGATCCTGATGCCGCGATCCTCAGCCTTTGCACCGCCCTTGGAACCTACGACAGCGCCATTGCCGCCAACCTTCTAAAGCCGCAATACGCCTTCCTCACAGCCAAAATCGACGTGCTGGCCAACAAGGCGCTCGTGTCTCTCGTGGGCTGTGTGCGCGGTTTGGACAAGTTTGGTATTGAGAGACTAGGCTTGAATACATTGGTCCTGCAGCAGACGTTGAAGATGTCGATGCAGACAGATGCCAATTTGGGAATTGCCGCCCGGTTCTATGAATTTGCGAGGAATCCAGAGGATTTGGTCACGAAGGGCGTGAAGGAGGGGTATGCGAAGGAGGATTTGAAGACTTTGCTGAGACTGTCTTGGGGAAGTGATAGGCAGGGCAATGTTGAGGACTTTGTGGCGAGGATCGAGTGAGATATGCTGGTTGCGGTCTGAGCTGAATGAAAGGATTATTCGGCACTTGTGATTGCTGTGACGGATTGCACGGGACTAAGTTCGAAAAACTCATTCACCCAAGCGCGATGACATAAGCAAGCACATGAAGTCGAGCTTGAAGCGCAACGCATGCATTCACACCACCTCGATACCGTCTACGATACAAACTTGCTCTGGTGCGCATGTGCTGCGTCGACTCTTAGCATTCGCTGACGGCCGACATTCCAGTCCTGATCTGCCTCCAGCCATGCAATGCTGGCGCTCTTCAATGGTGTCGTTGGCAGCTCAATCAATGCTTCGATGGCCTCCCTTGCTCTCCTCAACGTTGTTGTCCGCGGTCTGGCTTTGCTTCAGCTTGCTGTCCTCTTGCGACACCTCCTTGGTCCTCTCCACATCCTGAATGTCTTCAGCCTCAGCCTCCTCGGACTTGTTCTCCTGGATCTTCTCTGCCTTCAGCTCCTCCGCCTTGTGCGCTCCGGCTGCTTTCTTGCATGCAATCTTGTGCTCCTTGCGCCAGTGCATCTTTTGGCACCTCTTATCGCAGTAGAGCGTCTTCTTGCAGCTGCCACAAGCCTGGAGGACCCGGTAGTCGGTCGCCGCATCGCCACAAAAAGTGCACTTCTGTCTCAGCGCCGCGGCAGGAAAACGCAAGACGTCCTCGGACCATGCGAGGAAGTCTTTGGTGTAGAGCGGAGCGCCTTCGGCTTCCTCGAGAATCTCCTCTCCAATCCCGAGTTCGTTGCCCATAGCATTGTCCATCGTCTGGCGCTCCTTCCAGAGGTAGAGTTGCATTGCGATAGTCATCTCGTCGATCTCGATTCCATACACCTCTAGAAGGGTGCGTCGAGTCTTTTTGCCCTGTGTGGTGAAGGCGGTTCCGTGTGCGCCCAGGATGTCGCCGAGGATGAGGAGCTCTTGCGCGTCGTTGTGGAGATAGAAGGCGATGCGCCTCTCGCTCTGCAGATCTTTGGCGATCACAGCTTCGGCGAGGAGGGCGCTGTCCTTCTCGTGGTGATTTTGAGCAATGTCGCTCAGTCAGTACGCATTACTAGTAAGAGGTCGGAAGAGTACCAACACTTTGCCGAGCTTGATCAGTCTCGAGCGCTCTGTGCCGGTCATGGTCGCCATGATTATTGCTGAGCGTCTCCAAAGTTGATTGTGAAAGTTGTGCGAAGGGTGGAACTTATGTCTGCAGATAAACATCAAGTAGGAGAGAAAGTGGAGCTCTAGGCAACCGACCCGCCGTAGAGGTGAATTATGCCAAAAGAGTGAATGAGAAGTGCATCGAAAAGTGTCATTTCTCTTTTCAGAAACCAATCAAAAAGCCAGCCATGCAATTGCAAGTAGACTCAGGCTCAGGTAATAGTTTCACTTCCCTCATGGTCTGCTATGGTCGCCCCTGCATACTCCTCTTGCGGCACCCTCTTTGCTTCTCACGCACTGCCCATGTTGTGCTATCATCTACTCTTCATGCTTTGGAAGAGACACACCGCCTTCCTCTTCGTCCCCTTCACTTGCGCCATCATGTTCGGCTGGCTCTTCCATGTTCGCAGGCTGTGCTGTCTTTGATCCCTTCGACGTCTTTGCGATCTGCGACTTCTTCGTCTTTTTGCAGAACTCCTTATGGTACTTCAGATCCATTTCTTGACATCTCTTGTCGCAGTAGAGCGCAATCTTGCATCTTCCACAGGTCAACAGCACTCTCTCCGGAAACGTTGGGAAGGATCTGGCGCCACAAAACGTGCAGTTCTTCTTTTCGCCATACTTCTCGACATCTGTCGGACATCCCAGAAAATCTTCCTCGGACCACACGAGACAGTCACGGCGAAGGCGTAGTCCTGCATCGTCTGGGGGACTCTTTGCATCCTTCTCTGAGTAGTCGGCCACGAACTTCTTCGCCTGTGCTTCAAACTCAGTGCGGCCTATCTCCTGACGCACATGCCAGCCTTCGACCAGCTCTTTGGCTTGCGCTTCGATGGTGGTCACTCCTGCCGCCATACAAGGAGAATTGGCCAGTTGTGCGCCACGGAGTGTGAATAGAAGGCCGTCCTTGCCCAGAACTTCGCCGACTGCGATCAATTGCTGCAGATCGAACCGTACCATGATTGCCGTGCCCAAGGGATATTTGTTACCGGCATCTTGCGCTTCCATCATTATGGTGAGATGCTTTTTGGCATGAGCCATCAACCTGTAGAGTATGTTAGTATGTCTCTTGTGTCGGGTTTTGGAAGCTACGGACCTGTTGCCAGTCGTGATCAGTCTCGCCCTATCTTCGCGATCAAGCGAAGCCATGTTGGATTGGGTGAGAGAATCGAGTGCTGAGTATGGTGATGGACGTCGTGAAAGACTTGAGATGCGGTGACTGTCCTGGATGTCTTGCTTGTCTCGGCTGCGACAAAGGTGATGAAGGTTGTGTACATTTGGGAAGCGGTCATGTAGGAAGTCGAGATGGGAAAAAGGGCGGCAGCTCCGGTCAGAAGCGTCGAAGGGGAAGGCAGCGACAAGACTAAGCCCGCTTCTGTTCAAGAAGATGCTATGGCATCTCAATTCAAGCTCACATAAGTCTTCTGGGCACATCTTTCGACTTCTTCTGAAAGGAGCATTGCATTTGCATCACTTTGCATCAAAGTATACCGTATATCAAGTAGTCATTCTCCTGAAGTCATCCTTAATAACCTAAAGCTTCTCATCCTGTCCAACATCTTGCTTCATTCAGCACCAGCCTCACTTCTCTCCTTGACCTGCGCCATCGTATCCTTACACTCCGTCTTGTGACCCTTCTTCCAATCGAGCCGCTGACACAACTTATCGCAGTACAGAGCAACCTTGCAACGCCCGCAAGCCATCAAGCTTTTCCCCTTCCCCGGACGGTCATTGCAGAACACGCACTTTGGCTTCGGGTCCGCATTGCACACTCTGAAAAAGTCCTCGGCGAAGGAGACGAAATACTTGTCCACATCCGTCAAGTCGTGAGTTGGGTGTTCCATTCCGGCTGTAGCTGTAGGGTTCGCTTGCCGCTGCTGATAGAGGTTCGTAAGAGAGTCGATCTCGCTGGGAGAAATGTTCATGCCGTGATAGAATTCCAGAAAGAATGCGCCTTTGTCGCCCGCCTCGGTGAGGGCTTTGCCGTCCTCGCCCAGGAGCTTGCCTAGACCGAGCAATCGTGTCGCATCGGCCTGCATGATGACAGTCTCGATAATCTCCTGTTTTGTGCTCAGTCGATAGTGGTCATTGGTCAGGAGGACCCAGTGTTTCTCGAGGTGGTTTGCAACACTGTGGGCTGTGTTAGTATTCATGCTTACGACGCAGCTTGGAAAGTGACGAACAGGTTGCCGAGCTTCAGCAGTCTCGTGCGCTCAGAGGCATCGATGGTGGCCATTCTGGGTGGGAGCGGGAAGATTGGCCAATGTCCAGAGATTGTCGAAGGAAGAGAAAACTGGGAGACGCAGGATTTTGATGAAACGGCGCAAGATTCTGTGCAACATGACAGACGCACGCCGAGACCACGGATATGAGCCCACGTCACTTTACGGGAGCGTGCAGAAAGATCGACCCCACGATAAAAGACTTACATTGCCTGCACCGACGTGCGCCGTGATCCCGGTACCCTCATCCTTCAAGTCATCCGCGCATGAAGCTCCTGACTCTCGTCCAACCTGGTGGCTCCCTACCAGTCTCTCTTATTCTGCTCTACTGTGCTTCCGACAGCCTCAAGAAGAACCGCCCTCTGCTCCTCCGCCCCTTTTTTAAGACTTGGCTCGGCAATCCGCCTTGTGCGCCTGCTTCCAGTGGAGTGTCTGACACTGCCTGTCACAATAGCGGACGATCTCGCACTTACCACAGATCTGCAGTACAGCGCCCATGGCCGGAGCCTCGCCGCAGAACACACAATTAGCCTTTTGGTCGTATCGACGGACCTGCATGAGAACGTCCCACCACTTCGCGTTTGTCAAGTCAAAATGTGGCATCGAGACAATCTCTGGCGTGACTGGCATGTCTTGCATCTTCTCAGAAAGGTCCCAGCCCTGACCAGTGATCAGGTCTCTCGCCTTCCAATGCGATGTCCAGCCGTCGACGAAATTTTTGGTCGTCATCTCGGTCAATTTCAATGTTGAATGCAGCATGAAGATGGCTCCCCCACCCCTCGCCGATTTCCGAAAAGTGCTTTCCGGCCTCATTACAGTCGCACGGAATCTTGCCTATGATAACGAGCTGTTCTGCATCCTTGCGCATAATGCAGGAAGCAAACCTCGTCTTCGCGATGTCGTCTTCCTTGTCAGCTTCGTTGAGGAGAGCTCGGTGCTTGTTCATATGGTTGATGACCCTGGAACAGACGTTAGTCACGTAGCATGTCACAGCTTTGGTCCTTCGGTTGGCACGAACAAGTTTCCAAGTCTGGTCAGCCTCGCCCTCTCCGCAGCTCTATCTTCCGCGACCTGGGCTTATCTCGCCAGCTAGAGTTGCTCTTTGGCTTCTTCTTCCTCCACCTTGGATAAGTGTGGGCAAATGTGAGCTGAGATGAGAGCTTGGAGTAAGAAGTATGCATGAGAATTGTGCAGTTTGCCAAACGTAGGGAGAATGAAAACACATTACTTCTCTGGAGCGTGCTGGAAGCATTCATCTCGTTCCCAAGGATTCTTCGAGATTTGACGACGAGATGTATGTTCTGCGCATTTGAATTACTGAAAGCCTTTCCAAACACATGTTCGAGAGAACGTCGGATCTCTGGAAGAACGAGGATGGAAGGAGGAGGCGGAGTTGAGAAAGGAACCCGGAACGTACCGTACTGTATGTTATTGCCTCAGGCATCAATATTCAGCAGACGGGAACCGCCGGCTCAAAAAGCTGTTGAATACCTCCGTGAGCATCGTTACCTTACGTCCTCTCCATCCTCTCAGACTCGTTCAATACTTCTTGTTGCGTTCGGCCCGCAGTACATCAAGCAACTTGCCCTTCCATCTCCTTGCTCTCCTGCTTAGACATCGCCTGGCACGCCGTCTTGTGCCCCTGTTTCCAATCCAATTTCTGGCACTTGCGATCGCAGTAGACCGTGATCTTACAGCCACCACACTTCATCAGCTTCTGGTCTTTGCCCGTGCGCTCACCGCAGAAAGCGCACCTCGGCTTCCCTTCCTCGCCTGGTATCCTGAGAAAGTCGAGATTCCACGAGAATAAGTAGTCCGTCGCGGCCGTCGGACTTGGGCCTTTCTGGGACGCATGTATTTGGGCTGTCACCTCGGGCAGGTGGAGACCTTCGGCAGTAGCGTCGCTCATTTTCGAACGCTCCTCGTACAGTATGACCAGGTTCGCGGCCATGTTGGTGAAGGACTTCTTCTGATATCTGAGCCACAAGAATTCTGTAGCTGCTTTGCCGCGAGTAGCGAAATCGATGGAGTCCTTTCCAAGAAGCTCCGACAGGGCGAACAACAGTTGTGCGTCGGTATCGATGTACGCACACGCAACGGACTCTTCGCGGCGGGCCTTGGTCTTTGCTGCTTCGTCGAGGCAAAAGCGCTGCTTCTGGAGATGGTTTATCACGCTGTGGCGTCAGTCAGTAATGCGGCTCTTTGAAAGTCTGGAGGATACAACAAACAGGCTGCCGAGCTTGATGAGCCTGGCTCTCTCCGAGTCTTCCATCGTGGCCATCGTCGAATGTGCGAAAACGTTAATGGCGAGGTTGTTGATGAAAGAGTTGGGGCCCGTGAGTGAAATGAAGAAGATTGACATGTCGCAGATTGAGATAACTTGACAAACGGACAAACGCGTGGGTCGGGAACCGGCATGAATCCACGTCACTGCTCTGGAACATGCTGTGGCCGTTCATTTGGTTCTCATGAGATCCTCGACTTCGAAGGAGGAGAAGCTCGATTTTTTTGAATATGTAAGTACACAGTTTCCAGCCAAAGCAGATCTCTCGCCGGTGTTTGATGGACGACCCTCTTACAACAGATCACTGAATGCCGCTACCCTCGCCACTCGTCGCTTCCTTCTTCATCTTCGCCTTTCCTTTGCACTCCTTCTTGTGCACCTTCTTCCAGTGTAGGACTTGACACTCTCGATCGCAGTACAGCGTAACCCGACAGCGACCACAGGCCTGCAGTACCGTTTCTTCAATGCCAACCTCCCCACAGAATTCACACTTCTTCATTTCATCATATCCTTGCACTCGCCACAGGTCCAGAGCCCACGCCATAAGCGGTTTGGCAGAAAGCGGCGTCCCTTGCGCAGGCGTCTGGCGTAGCCTATCGGCGAGGTCGGCTTGATTCGCCGAAGCAGTGCTCATGCTCTGGCGGTCTTTCCACAGCTGAACGGCCATGTCATTCATTCCAGGTTCCGGGCGAAGGTTGTGGTTGACGAGCAGGATCTGCGCAACCGATGCGCCAATGTCGGTGAAGTGCCGGCCATCGTCGCCGAGAATCTTGCCCAAGACTAGTAGATGCTCTGCGTCGTTGTGCATAGCACAGGCAGCGAGCCAGGTCTTCTTGATGTCGCCATTCTGTCCGGCGTCTTTGAGACGCAGGCGGTGCTTTTCGAGATGATTCAAAGCGCTATGATCGGTGTCAGCATGGTAAGTAGTGGTGATGAGTTGAGGGAGTACAGACCTTTCGCCGAGCTTGATCAGTCGTGCACGCTCTGCAGGCTGCATGGTTCTTGTTGTGCCTCGATGTGATTATTTGATGTGCTGAGGATGACAGAGATTGAGTCGAGAGATCGGTGACCAGGTGGGAGTTTGTACGAAGCCGACCGGAAGCAAGCGCGGCAAACGGAAATCTCAGGGGATCAGCCGAGCACGTCACTACTACTCTGGAGCGTGTATGAGTGTTTCGTTTGGCAATTCACGTCGTTGATCGAAAGAAAATATCATGCAAAACTCGTTCCTTGCTCACAAGTACACAGGGCAACCTAAAGCAGAATCATCGACACCGGCGGTACCAAGCGAGCAAGTCTTTTCGGAACATCTTCAGGTATTGTCGTTACGCCCTTGTCCTTCGCCTTCATGGGAACTACATCTTCATACACATTTTCCTTGATGACTTCAAACGAATCCACCACCCGCTCCCTCCTTCTCGCTCGCCTCCTTCTTCTTGCTCATCAATTCTTTACACTCCTTCTTGTGCTCCTTCTTCCAGTGCAAGACTCGACACTTTCGATCACAGTAGAACATACTCTTACACTCACCACAGGCCTTGAACTTCACTCCCGGCAAGGCACCCACCCCACAGAAACTGCACCTCTCCATCCTCTCCTTGTCTTCGCCCGTGAGGACGTCCTGATACCACAACGTACCCTCATACTCAACCGTCTCTCAAGCATCCGTTGCGCCCGGTACCCAGTCGTCAGGGAATCCCGTGATGTACACAGTTCGCTCGGTGACGTCCTTGCCATGGAGCTTGATGTAATTGTCCATCAATTCCATCACATCCACTTCATCCAGCTCCATGTCGTAGCGTGTCACGAGAAGATCCTCGATCTTCTTGCTAGTTTGGAGGAAGACCTTGGCCTCGGGACGGTCACCGGAGTTGAGAGGTCCGGCCAGGGCCCATAGCCTCACGGCATCGTTCATGCAGCGCAAGGCGGTGGGAGTTTCCCTTCTTTTCTTGGGCCCATCTTTCGCGGGATCAGGCCAGAGTGCGCGATGCTTGGTGAAGTGGTTCGTGACGCTGTATACTTGCGTTAGTTTTTTCCCGAGGCCAGTGGAGGACGTATTACTTACAGTTTGCCCAGCTTGATTAGCCGCGCACGTTCGGCAGGTTTCAAGTCCGCCATCTCCGAGTTTGAGTGGGAGTCGTCCATGATGTTGGAGAGTTGGTGAAGGTATGAAAGTTCTACGAGGGCAAGAAGAGACCAGTCATCTTTTGTTTGACTCACGCAGTGTTTGTGCGACGTGACAATTGCAAGCTCCAGGAGCAAGCACGAGTGCACGTCACTGCACGGGAACGTGCATGAGAGTATCGATCCACGTCGCGGTTGAGAGAAGGCATAAAGGAGAGCTTGTAAGACTTACAGATCTGCACATACCGGAAGTTCAGCAGAGCATTGAAATCCTCTTCTGCCTAGTGAACATCTCGTATCCTACACACCTAGCAAACGATGCAGTGCCCTTGCCTCCTTTCCCACCGACCGGAGACTCGCGCTCGCATGACGTTCTCACGCAGCTTCACCGCTCGCCTCCTCCTCCTTGCACTCCTTCTTCCCGCCCTCGTTCTTCGCACAGGAGGACTTGTGGCCGCTTTTCCAGTCCATCACCTGGCACATCCTGTCGCAGTAGACGACATTCTTGCAACCACCACAGAAGAGCAGCGGTCTTGGCAACGGAGTACTTCCACCGCAGAACGTGCACCTCCTGCCGGTCCCCTTCCCGAAGCCCAGATAAAAGTCCGCGCACCACGCTGCCCATTCTTCATCAACCGCTGAGTCACTGTCACTCTCACTTGGCGACCAGCCAGCAGGATAGATGATTTCTGCACAGCGTCCAGTCGACGTCTGAAGGTTGGTCCAGAGATCGACAAGCTCTTTCACCATCCTCTGATGATCCGTTTCGATGTTGTACAGCAGGAATAGGAAGTCTACAGCATTCTTGCCGAGTTTGAGGAAGTCCTTGCCGTCGTCGCCGAGAAATGTCGCCCAATACCAACAGTTTGCGGGCGTCGTTCTGAATGCGCATGAGGGCGCGGTTCTCCTTCTCGTAGTCGCTCATGTCCTTGGCGGGATCGCAGATGAAAGAGCGTTGCTTCTCGAAATGATTCATGGCACTGTAGCCTATGTCAGCATCTTCAGACGGCGATAGGGTCTGGGGTGACAAACAGTTTCCCCAGCTCGATGAGCCTGAGACGCTCCGCGGGGTCGATTGTCACCATTGTGAGTGAGGGATATTATCACGGTCGGAGGTATTGCTGGCGTATGTTGAAAGTTGCAGAAGTTTCGGAGGTGAACTGTCGAGCAAGAAGCGTGGCGTGTGAATTGAAGTGAAGTGAAAGCAGTCGCGCCGAAGACTTCTGAAACACAACAAGTGACGATACGGTCAGAGCGACGGGACGGATGGGAGACACTTCTCGGGAGATCATGTCCGAGCTGAAGGAACATATAATAAAGAGACGATTTCTCACTTACAATTTGCCCCTGCCGCAAGTCAAGCAGAAGTCTGCTCTAATATCCCAGCCGCCATGTCGTTTCCAGAGAGCGAACGGTGTCGTGCCCTCGCTCTCCTTGTTCGCCGGTAAACACCGCCTGCCTCAACGCTCCTGGTGATGTTCTCAAGCAGCCTCGTACTTCGCCTCCTTTTCCTCATCCTTCTCATCCTTCTCATCCTTCTCATCCTTCTCCTTGGTCTTTACCACGCATGCTGCCTTGTGTTCCTTCTTCCAGTGCAGTCGCTGGTCGACCTTGTCGCAGTAGAGCATACACTTGCACCTCCCGCACGCCATCAATACCCTGTCCTCATGACCCACGACACCGCAGAACGAACAGTTCTGCGGCTCCTTCGCCAGTCCGATCGCTTCCCACCCGAGCATGGCCTCATAGCTCTCTTTGATCTTGAGTTCGAGCTCAGGGTCGCCAGACTCTGTCACCAGCGGTTCTGCCTTGTTGTCCATCAGATTGCGCCTGTCAAAGCGGAGCAGCATTGCTCCGACGATTTCATCGAAGGCTTTGGTGTTGATTTTGAGCGGACGCCAACTCGCGAGAATCGTCCCGCGCTGGAAGAAGTTCTTGCCCTCGCCTTCCTTACCAAGGAGTAAACCAAAGACCACGAGTTTTTTCGCATCGATCAGGACTTCGAACATCGATGTCTCGGACATTGGTTTATCCGCATCATCCGGATTGGAGCGGTTGCCGAGCTTCCGCAGGTGATTGATGGCGCTGAGTCTGGGTCAGTGTGCTATTCAGAACTAGCGCTTTGTGAGAGACGTACTAATTGCCGAGCTTGATGAGCCTCGCCCGCTCCGTGTCGTTCATCTCGGCCATCGTGCGGGCTCCGAGATGCTTGCAGTGTGTGACTGTGCAGTGTTTGTCGTTGAGGATGAAAAGAATGTGCGCGAGCTTCAGCTGACGGCTCAATAGGGGATCGGTTGCTTACACTGGTGGGAGTGACGCAGTCTTGACAAACGAAAGACTACGATGCATACTTATGGAAACTCGCGGAGCGTCAGCTCAAACAGAACCTCACTCTTCTCGCCTTGACTGAAGCTGAGGCTCACATGCGTGACCGCATTCTCACGCTCCTTGTCCACCTCCAGCACCTCTGCCCGGTCATCCCTGTGGCGTTCTCAAACAGACTCAGTACCCGCCTCTTTCTTCTCGTTGGCCTTCTGCGCGCAAATCGCCTTGTGCTCCTTCTTCGAGTGGTTCTCCTTGCACGCCTTGTCGCAGAATGGGCCTCGCTTGCACTTCCAATCCAGCTTTTGGCAAAGCCGATCACAGTAGAGTGCAGCGTTGCAGCGTCCGCAAGCCATCATCACGCGCTCCTTGTTCGACTTCAGTCCACAGTACGTGCAGCTCTGCTTCTTCTCTTCCCCGGCTGGAGGTGGTATACCCATGAGATCATCGTGAAGCCAGATGGTGTGATCGTCAATGGCCACCTCGTGGAGTGACTTGTTGGCCGTAGAATTGGAAATTCTGGATCGCTTGGTCATGTGCTCGTATGCGTAAGCAATCTCAGCAGGTGTGAACCCTCGAGGATTCCTGTAGCATTCAGCTTTGTCGGCGGCTGTCTCTCGGCAGAGCTTGGCAAGGTCGGGTCGAAACATCATGTACTGAGCCATGATCCCCTGCGCACCCGTGACGAACTCCTTGCCGTCCTTGCCGAGCAGCTCGCCCACGATCAGGAGCTTGTTCGCATCGTGAGAGAACATTCGCGCCGCGAGGTCCATGTCGATGCCGTCTGAGCCTGCTGATTCGGCGAGGCTGAACCAGTGCTTGTAGTACAAGTTCTTCGCCCTGTTGCCCAGGTCAATTTGCTTCCATCAACAGTCAGTCATCCTTTGCATGACACGAACCCTTGTCCCAGTTTGAACAGTCTCGCCCTCTCGGTGGCGGTCATTGCGGCAGGCATTATGGGTGTTGACGTTGAAAGTTCCGAGGGTGTTCGAAGTGGCGACGCTGTAAAGCTGTGGGATGTATGCGTTGAGCTGATGTGCAGATCTCGAGTGTGTTGAAGGTGATGGTGGTGGCGAAAGCGAGAGTGTTCGGAGTCGGATTGATGAGGAGGAGCAGGCTCTAGGCAACAGGCGCAACAAATGAGGCAAGAATGCGACCGCGACTCTCACTGTCCGCTTCTCACCCCAACAGCTCGTCACAGCACGCAAGGCGACGGCACCACAGTAACTTACTTCAACTCATGAACATACGAAATGTTACTTACACGTACTTTGCCACGCTCTCATGTTCCTTGCCCCCGATTCGCGTCGGTCGATCTTTCTCCTCATCGTGCCTGTGACTCTCTCAAGCAGCTTTTCCTTTCACCCCCTTTGTCTCCTCAGCCTTGGTCTCCTCAGCCTTGTTCTCTTCAGCCTTGGCCCTGCACTCCGCCTTGTGGTCTTTCCTGTGCATCGTCTGGCACCTCTTATCGCAGTAGATCGCGACCTTACAGCCACCACAGGCCTTCAACATCCTGTGCGGCTGAGACCTCGCACCGCAAAATGTGCAATTCTGCTTCGGACCCACCCCTTCCATCATGAATGATATGCCCCAGAATTGCTCGTGAGTCCAGGCGATGTAGTCGCGGCGAAGTTGAGGGTCTGCTTGCTCTTCTGTGAGTTCGTGTTCATATCCCGATTTTGCTCCGTGCCTCGTGACTCCCAGCTCATGGCGGTCGAGAAACATATTGATCAGTCTTGTGACACACTCGTCAACAAACTCCCGGCCGTGCTCCATGAAAGGCAGAATTGCAAGCTGCTCGCCGCGCGTGGTGAAGGGCCTCCCGATACCGTCCGAGCCGAGGACCTCGCCCACGGCTCGCAGCTGAGCCACATTGTACCAGAGAGTCATCCGGTTTGGATGGGTGTGCTCGATGCCGTCTTCGTAGTCACGGTGAGCTTCGTCCAAGAGCTCCATGTGCTTTTTGGCATGGTTGAGAAGCCTGCAAAAAGTGTTAGCATGCAGTGACTGCGGTTGTTTGTAGGGCACCAACCATTGGCCGCTCTTCCGCAATCTCGTCATCTCATTGGCAGTCATCGGGACAGCGGGCATCAAGAACATCTTGTAATGAGTGTTTCTTGAGGTGTCGAGGATGCGAGTGTCGATCGTGGACGTGTGAAGATGATGTGCGGACTTCGATCGCTAAGTGTGATGGAGGTGTCAAAGGTTGCGAGACGAAAGAGTGTGGAAGTTGAGGTTGAAGAGAAGAAAGTAGGAGCGGAAGGCAGCAAATTTTACAAAGCAGGCAAAGGAAACGCGACCTCACCTCACCTCACTCCCCCACCGCACCTTCACAACAGCACTGCAAACAGAATGCTCGTCTCACTTTCCACCACGCTAGCCAAAATGAAATACGATCAACTCACTCAACAATCTCAAGCACCTGCATCACCGACCCCATTGGTCTCGCTCGTCTTCTCCACGCAAGCCGACTTGTGCTTCTTCCAATGTAGCTTCTGGCAGTCCTTATCGCAGTACAGCGCACTCTTGCAGCGACCGCAGGCGAGCAAGGTATTGTCGTCGTTGGACTTCGAGCCGCAGAAGGTACACTTCTGCTTCGCCTTGCGCGCTCCTCCATAGAGAGGCAGCAATTGCATGAGCTCCTCCCTCACCCACGTTTCGTGGTCCGTACTAGCACGCACCGTAGTTGGATGACCTCCCGCGTTCCGAGCCTCGATGCGCGCTTTGGTGGCTGCGCTCTTGGCGATGGCATCGGCTTCGAAAGCGGCGCGGCGCCCGCTGTCACTGTGGCAGTCGCGCCAAATGTCGGCCAGTCCCGCGGCGATGTGCCTGATTGCGGCTTCGATGTTTCCACTCATGTACTTGGCCAAGATGTGCTCTGCGGCCACGAGGTATTTTCTGCCGTCCTTCTGGCCGAGACACTGGCTCAAGATGAGCAGCTTCTGCGCATCGGTGTTGATGGTCTTCAAGGTGAGCGTGATGATGTGCGGTGAGATTGCTGGACCTTCTTTCGGTGCGGCGAGGGCGGCCTGGTGCTTCGCGTGGAGATTCATGGCCCTGGCCTCTTGGTTAGTACAGTTCGGATCATCTGTTAGACGGAATGATACGAACAGGTCGCCGAGTTGAATCAACCTCATGCGCTCAGCGTCGTCCATCGCCATTGTCGTTTATGACTGAGGACTACGAAGGCTTCCAAGGTCTTCGTGGTGTTGAGGAAGGTTGAAACTCGAGAGTTTTGAAGGTAATAAAAAGAAAAGCTTGGTGCAAGAAAACGGAAGGTCAGCAAGACAGCAAAGGAAAAAGCCCACGCCGCTGCGCAGCATGGAAATTCACGTGGCGCTTGACGCCCCTCGTCCCTTCGACTCAAGCGTCCAATTCACCGCCCTTCCATGCTCTTCACGTCGAAATCGTCTGCGTGAGACGGATGCCCTCATGCTCGGCTTCCACCAGCCCTCTCGAACTTGCGGTCCCGCAGGTCCTTTGGCTAGCATCCAGCCAATAGCGTATTGAGGCTCTTTCACTTGAATGTGTCAAATCAATAGTAGCTCGTACCTTCCAATTCTCAAGTGAACGCCAAAGCTCCCAAATCATCCGACCTCTCCTATAACCGTCCATTTTCCTTCTTATGCCCACCAGCCGGTACATCATCATCATCACTCATCAAACCCTCCAACTCGAACTCCTCGGCGTCCTGAGCCTGGCGATCCGCCGCAGTAGGAAGTCGTACATGGCCATTCGGACGGGAGTGAACTTCCTCGTCTTTGATCTGTACCGCAGCCGGAGAGTCGTCGTAGGCGCTGTACAAGCGGAGGAGCATGAGGACAACTGTAATGTAACGTTAGCATAGGCTTCTTCCCACAGAGCGAACAGCATAGACTTACAAAGAAACAGCAAGAAAGAAACGCTGTACAAAATCAAGATATACGAAACATGCGTCACGCCGGCCGTCGCCAAACTCGCCATCTGCTCCTCCGTGGCGCCCATGAACAGGAACCCGGAAGCGTACAGCAGGAACGGCGTGAAGTACTGGAAGCTGTTGATCTCCGCGTCCACATCCCCACCCTCTGGCCCGACGAGCGTGTTGCGATCCCTCAGCACGAAGCTGATTTCGATGATGCGGAAGACGCCGGCGCCGATGAGGGAGTAGCCGAAGACGGAGTGCACCATTGTGCTGAGCATGAGCTCCTGCGGGTGGGAGGACATGGCCCAGCCGGTCATGGCGATGACGATGCCGGGGATGATGTTTCGTCGTGGTCGACCGTGGCGGTCTTTGCTGAGCCAGATTCCAACGAGGCCTGCTGCCCACCAGATGATCCCCATCGTTGTGTGTTGCAAGTCGTTCCTCACCCATGGCCCACCCCATCGATGTTCGGTGAAGGTATTGACACAACCCCACGCTGCGATGACCGCACTATCGTAGAACTCCTGGCTCTTTCCTCTCCTCGCCAGCCACGCCTGTCCATTCAACAGCATCAACGTCAACACGATCCCGTACCCCACGAATGCAGAGCCCATGATGAAGTGCGCCGCGCATTGTCCCGTGTGCTCTCCCTGACAGAATCCTTGACTCGCAATCCCTCCGAACAACATCTGCACCCACGCCGCGACAGGTATAATGCCACCCATCACCGCGTGCACCCGCACCAACACGACATTCCGAATCTTCCCAAGAAACCCTTTCTCAATATGCATCCGCAAATACACCCCCAAAACTACCTGTCCAATGAGCAGGAACATCAACCAATTCGCAAACTGCGCGTGGGCGTTGGGTCCGAATTGTCGTCCTTTGTGCAGATGGCCGATGAAGTATCCCACCGTGGCGAGCGCGGTGCCGAGGATTTGAGTCGGGACGTGGAGGCGGGATTTTACGAGTCCGAGGACCATGCCTGTGGGGAAGACGATGCCCCATGCGAAGGATTGGAGGAGGATGTGGATCCAGAGGATGGAGTCGAGAGGTTCGTGAGAGGTTACCATGCCTTCGGGAATATGTTCGTGGCCGCCGTGGGCGAGGGTGAGCGGAGTGAGGAGAAGGAGGTGGGAGGCGGCGGAGAGGAGAGCGGATCGAGTGCGGAAGGTGGCCATCGTGGCGGTTGACGATGGTGGTGTGTGAGAGGTAGGATGGGTGGAGGTGGAGGAGAGTGAGATGGCGTGAGAGAGGAAGATGAGTGAGGTGGAAGGGGTTCCCGGAGTTTAGTAAATGCAGATCCGGGAAGCGTGTAACTCGCTAGGTCGCCAGTAGTGGTTCGACGACTTCTCCAATGGTCGGCAGTATCAAGCCGGGACAAGGACAATGAGGAGCGAGTCGAGCATCGAGTCCCAATGTCTGTATTCGTCGTTCAGCCCGACGGTAGTACAACGTGCTCGTTCACCGCCGAGTGACACTCAAGGGTGTTCTCTTCCTCGACCTCCACCCCTGTACCCAGGGTCCAATCAAGCTTTTTCCAGATCGCCTGTCCCGATAGTTCTATAACTTCACGCGTCTCCATCTCAACTTCATCTCCAACGTCAAAGGTGAAGAAACAATACCATCTCTAAGAACATTGCTCGCGCTCATCAAACGGCGCCATGTCCTCACAAGAACTACCACAACCCGCAGCAGATCCACCTCCAGAAACAAAAGATGAACACAATCAAGAATCCGCAGCAGATCATCAGCCAATTCTCAACGGCGACGATGATCAGAAAGAACAAGGACAAATGCTCCCCCCGCCCCTCCCACCATCATCCTCAAACCTCCCCAGCAGCGACCCAGCATCAGCACCAGTACCAGCATCAGACGAAGCCGACATCCCATCCTCACCCTCAAAACCATCCTCCTCAGAAGCCAAATTGAAACCACCAAACCCCGCCCTCCTCGCCGCCCAAGCAACCCTAGCCTCCCTGCAAGCCGAACGTCAATCCCTAGTCAACTCCATGCCCCTCCCATCAGGCTTGCAGATGCCGTCAGAATGGTCAGACGAGAAGAAATCCGAAGAAGCATTCAAGTCCGCCAACGCCATCATCAAGAACCACATCGATCTGCTGCATCGATATAATGAGATCAAGGATGTGGGAATGGGGTTGGCGGGTTTGGTGGCGGAGAAGAGGGGAGTGAGGGTTAAGGTGTTGATGGAGGAGGTGGGGTTGGATGAGAAGGATTGAGGAATGGTGGAGTTCGGAGGGTGGTGAAGTGAAAAGGGTGGCAGGGGTGGTGTGGTTTTCCTTTGCGGTTTAGCGATGGTGTCTCGGGAAAGGGATTTTCAAAAGGTCGAGTTCATGGGGAAATGGCGCTCATTCGTGATTTACGGGCGCTGCGGACTGAGAAGGGATGAGGTGACTTTCTCCGAGTCCGCCGCAGTTGTATGTTCGTCCATGGCTGGTCGTATCAAAGTCGCACTGTGTCGGCGACGTTTCGAATCAGCTTCTGCAAGACAAATATCAGTATTCGCTCACGCTGAACTTCAGAGAGGACCGCAGCAGCAATGTCCTCGTAAGGTCAACTTCAGTACTGGGTTTGCATTGGAGAGCTGCTCATCGCGTGGTATCTGCTGCAATATGCCTTTTGACCAACAGCGAGTTCTTGCAGCTATTGCACTTCCAGCCCACTCATACGGACGACTGATAGGCGAATAGCTGCAACAATTCACCTTGCGCATGCCTTCTCCTCGGCATGTGTCTTTCTCTCGCTCGCATTCATCCCATAGTATGGTAACATGCGCCCCTTTTTCCTGCCCCGCGCCTGCCGCTAATGTATACACTACCACATTCCTTCGCCCACAATCACAAGAACGCCGTGCTGATGCTCATGACCTCCTGCCCGTCGTTGAAATGTAAAATGAAACTGGAGCTTAGCACCATCACCCGTTATCCTGATCCGCCCGCACTATCCTTTGGATACCACTCCCTTCTCCACGGTTCCTGCAAAGCTGACTGCGCGGACGGCGGTCGACTTGTCTGAATCGGAGGTAATCGAAACACAGATTCTCCGTTCGACGAAGCATTCCTCGAATCATAATATCCCTGTTGATGCTGCTGCTGAGATATCGGTGGCGGCGCAGGACTCGCCGAGGAAGGTCCCGGCCTCAATGAAAAAGGCTGAAACGCTGGTGCGAGCGACGAGTTGGAGGCTGTTCCTCCTCCTCCACCACTTCCGCCTCCACCGCTGCCGCCTCCTGCATTGGCTCCGGTCGGCCGAGATATTTGCGGAGAAAATCCCCAAGAGGGCGAGACGGGCGTTGGATGGGACTGCTGCTGCTGGTGGGTTGTCGTACGGGTTGGGGGTTGCGAAGGGTTACCCATAGTGACGGTCGAGGCTGCTCCGCCGCCTCCTCCGCTCGCACCACTTCCCATCCCTCCTCCTGCGTGGGAGAAGCCGGGGGGAGGCGGTAAGGGCGACGAGGAGCCGCTGTGGACGGAAGAGCGGTTGTTGAGGTGTGAGAACGAGTTTGAATGGAAGAAGTCTTGTCCTGGACGGGAGGAGGAAAGAGGTCGGGTTGGATTTGCGGCAACGGCTGTGCTGTTTGTTGCTGTGTTGTAGTTACTTGACGGCCTAAAGCTGTCAGTACCTTGCGGTGCCACGGCGGAGTTGGAGCCGTAACGGGGATCAGGGAGGGTAGTGGAGGGACTGCGAAAAGAAGTACCGGGTGGTGGGTTTGGGTGCGTACTCGTCGTTTGTCTCTTGGCCGGTCGTGGCGGTTCATCTTCATCGTCGGAGAAAGTGAGGTCGATAATCGCACTTCCTGGACGCTTGTTCCCCGCGGATTGTAGCGATGGCGCTGCTGATGGGCCGCGGGATGAGAGAGGAGGAGTGTTGAAGGCGCCACTCGGTGAGAATATGCCTGGTGTACCAATGCCTTGCACCGCCTTCACCAGACCATTCGGGGGCTTGGTCTCCTCATCGGAGAGCTCAATAAGATCGTCGTCAAAGTCATCATCGTATGATGCTCTGTTTGCTTTGCTTGAGGCTCCGTTCTGAGGAACATCCTCCTCCTCCTCCTTGATGACCTTCCACTCCCCGTTCGGCTCAATGTCCACCTTCTCGATCGAGGTGGGAGTCCTTTGAAGAATATCCTCAAAGTACTTGTCGACACAAAGCGACTCGAATGTGACGGACTTGTTGCAGACCACACACTGCCATTGTGGAGCTTGCTCCTGCAGCTGCAAGAACATCTCGCCATCAAAGCATTGGTTGTGTGTGCAGACGCTCGATCGGATGGGCAGCTTGATCCTCAGAGTGGACGTCGGATCCTTCAGAGACATCCTCACCGATGTGGCCGAAATGTCATCGTCCTTGCTGGCTCGATTCATCTCATCAATCACTCTCTGCTTTGAGATGATGCCACCCACTTTGCCACTCCTCAATCGCTCCACAAGAACCTCCACCGATACCATCTTGACCATGTGTACGACAACCGCAAAGCGGTTCTTCGTCAGCGCATATGTTATAGACAGCTGATTCTGATACCCTTGCGCTTTCCGGACCTTGTCGGTGATATCGGTCGGCTTCGTCGTTCCCGGCTTGTTTTTCAAGCCTTTGAAATTGTGCTTCACGTCATCACCATTAATTTTGACTTCGAGCTGATTTGGGAACGCGACGTCGACAGACACGTAGGGCGACATGTTTCCGCTCATGCCGCAGAAGAGCATCAGTCGCATGGATGGGTCGTCCTTGAGGGTTTTGACATGGTCGGGGCTCAGTGCGAGAATGGCGCGCACGGTGTGGCGATTCTGCGGCATGTCTGTTTCTGTATCAGTATGCGTAAGCGTGCCTCTGATTGAAGGGTAAAGAGAGAAATATAAGTACCAGGTAGTTCTTGCCGTGGCATCACCGTGTCTATGACATCGTAAAACGGGCTCGATTTGAAGTCTGAGAGAAACAGGTCAGATTTTGTGCGGCTGTTGTGATATTCTTCCGATGCTCACATTTCGCTCGCGGTAATTGCTGCTGTGGTCGCGCATAGTCATTGTTACCGTACGGCGCGTATGCACCGCCGGTCACCATTGAAGAGGCCGTCGAATTGTGATTTTGAGTGTTGTTGTTGTGATTGGAAGCACTTGCTGTGTTGGAAGTCGGAGAGCGGGGGAGTTGTCCGCGGTTGGCGACCTTGAAGAAGTCAGCATGCTCCCATGTCCAATGCAATGAGACAAGCTGAGAGACACGGCTCCACGCCTGCCCTGCCACAACTGCCTTTCGTACCATGTAATTGAGCTTGTTAAAACCAGCTTCATCGCCTGCTTTGACAACGTCGTTCAGAGCTGATTGATAAGGCCGTCAGTGAATGGTCTCATTTCGCGATCAAGCCGTCACTTGGGACAATATCTCTGTCACATGTTCCAGGAATGTCCTCACCCTCAATGACTCTCTGTTGGAGAGTTGCTTTTGTGCCAGACACCTGATAGTCGAACTCCCGGCAGATGGTCTTTAGATCGTTGTTGATGAGCAGCTTGATGCGCGTCTCCAGCGAGCCCTTCTGCTGCTGCAAGCTGAGCCCATTCGATGCCATATCCCTCAAAGCGATCTCTTGTCTGCGCTGACTCCACTGATATCTTCGATGTATGGTCTGGATCGGCTTGGCGCAGAGGCCGGCTTTGGCGGCGAGGAATCGATGGCGGCAAGGGAGTTCGAGCGAGCGCGATGTCGGTGCGCAGGAAGGGAGGAGGAGGAGTCGGCCGTGGTGGTGTGTCAAGCGAGAGCATGCGGAACGTCGAGCATTTTGTGCCTTGTGAATTCACTTCGAATCGACCGGAAACATGTGAAGATGCGGGACCCACAATCTCGTCCTCGCTCGTGAAGAGTCGTCGCGTGTAGGACTATCCAGGCAGCACTTCAGGCGGCAGAACAGAACTTCCAGTCGCAGGAGAGTCCTCTTCTCCTTCAGTGAATGTCGAGCCTCTGACCGTGCCTGCCAGTCGCCTTCCTTCCGGTGTCGTTTCCTTCAAAGTCGGATGTCCAACGGCTCGCCTAGATTTAGCGCCACGATCTGCCGCCGGCTCTCGACCGGACCGGCCTCCGTTCGCTGCGTCAACCCTGCGATAAAATAATGTGCTGAACTTCACCGAAAGAATCTTTGCCTTCTTACGTCTTGATCTCACTATCAAGTCACTTTCAAAGACACGATTCACCATGGCAAGAAGTGCGCGATCTTCTGGCATTAAGAAGAACAAGGCTGTCCTCAAGAAGCGAGTCTTTGGACCCGTCGAGACCGCACGCAACGAACGAATGAATGCGAAGCTACTCGAGCTTGCCAGTGCACCGAGAGAGAAGATGGAGGTCGAGGAGACAAAGCCTGAAGAGGAGAAGGCAGCTGAGAACGCGGACGAGGGTATGTTACATGGTATACTCGCTAGACGCGCGACAAAGCTCCATGCCACAAGCGGGAGACTATGTCGTGCTTCAAAAGAGACAACATACGATTACAACGTATCCCTGGCTGACTCCGAGCTACAGACGTCGACATGGACCCTTCCAAACCCCGTCGCAGTAAACGCGAGGTCCAACGCCGAAAGTCCGCCCAGGCCTTGAAGTTTGAGCGCAAATCCAACAAGAAGCCCAGGAATCAGGTCTCATTCCCTTCGCACCCGAGGAAAAAGAAGGCGGGAAAGAAGTGAACTATATACGTCATCACTGAATGACGACAACAGAAATTCTGCATAGTGTGTGTGTTGTGGGACAAAATGGCCGGAGTTGAGCGAAGGCGCTGGTTGAAATTTTCTGCCGGGAAGGCTACAGCTGTTTTGCGTCGGCTTTGTGGATGTTGTCCAGGGATGAATTCGGCGTGATGTTCGAGCGTGGAGGAAGCAACGATTCGGTGATTGGTGGATCCCTTCGTCCTTCAGGTCGCAAGTCTTGACTTCGATGACCAAGCCGCGACTCTGAGCAGAATGCATGGAGTACGACTCGATGGGATGGCCGAAAAGGCTGAAGACGATACCGCGCCCAGCAGGCCACCACCCTTTCCTTCGGGCCATGTCGACTCACGCGAACTATACAACTCGGGACCGAGATCGCAGAAAAGAAGAAGAGCAAATTAATGTAGATCGTGGTGTATATGTATGCCTCCTTTCTCGGAGTCCTGTATTCACATTCAGGCCATCTCTAGCTTCCTCAATTCTTCCTCTCTTCGCAAAGCTCCTCGCAGACTGCCGCCGTGGCAATCGAGATATAAACATTATGAACGAGATAGAAAATCGGTTCGTGGCCGGTCCGTGGGGTATACTACCTTGTCCTCCCATCCAATCCTCGTAGCCCTTCTGAGGCCTGCATTCCTCTACAATAATAAAAGTGATCGAACCGAAAACGCCCTCACGAAACGAAACGCCCTCCCGCTGTTCTTGCATGGAGCACATCGTCAGCACCTCATCACTTAACATCCACCTTCCCCTGCATCCTCGCCATCGCAGCCCGGTGCTTATCATGCAAACTCCCTCCCATTCTCATCATTACATCCCTCCTCGCTTGCTCCTCCGCTGCCTCCCTTCGCTTGACTTCCTTTTCAAACTCCACCTGCTCTCTCTGCCTCTTCAACACTTCAATCTGACTTGCAGAGTGCTGCAGCGATTGATTGTGCAAATTCGAGGCCGAAGTGTCTTGCTGTGTTGATTGCCGCCATTGTGACCAATTCTGCGCGGCTTTGTTTATGTCGTGTGTGCTAGCGCGGCGACGTGGGTGGGCATTGAAGGTTTGAGGAGTTATCGGTGCGGGATAGGGCCGAGAGGATTGGTGGTGGTGTTGTTGAGATTGAGCGCGGAGGAGAGGATGGGCGGTCTGGGGGTGGTGGTGTTGTTGAGATTGGGCGCGGTTGAGGAGCGGAGGCTGGTTATGGTGGTATCGGAGCTGGGCTTGGAGAGCTTGCTGTTGTTGTTGGATGAGAACTTTGCGTTGTGAGAGGGTCATGTCCTCGTCGTCGTCCGGGAGGGTCTCATCTACCTCGGCGATGGAGGTCTTCGTTGAAGGCTTGGTGCCATCCGAGAGCGAGGCTTTGTCGTGTGTGCTACTTCGTCGGCTGCTAGAAGGGGTGGCGGCTTTGGGATTTTCATCGATGGTCGGGATCATGAATGAGGTTGTCGTCAGGCGGGATTCCATTCTTTCCCTTCGCTCATCGAGGAGGTTGCTCGAACTTGGCATGGGTGAGATTGTGTTGGATTGTCGTGTCGAAGACCTTCGTGGAGACTTCTTTCCGAGTTGGCTGGCGGAGCGCTCTTCGACAGGGGATGTAGAGGCTGCATACGCCAGCGGATTGCTGCTCATTCGCTTTGCTAGAGGAGCAGACCAGCTGTCCTCACTGTCTCGTGACGGTTGTACTAGGGCGGCATTTGAGGGCGCGCTGGAGATGCGTGCGCTCTGACGGTAGGGGTTCTTGGTGCTCTCGCATCGGTACTTCTCAGTCACAGTCGGCGGTATGGCAACCGAGACTCTTTTCGGAGCTATCTGCACAGATGCTGGAGGCGGTGGAGGCGGCGCAGGTGCCGCATTATTTGCCTCGGCACGAGCAGCTTCCACCGCATTGCCAATCTCGATTTGAACCGCGTCGAGAGTGTGATCTTCCACCTCCTCTATGGGCTCGGGCTCAGCATGGCTGATCTGTTTCGCCCATTCGTTCGTTCGGTAGTTCATGGCCGCCTTGGACATTCGGACAGGAAGCTTGTCCTTCAGGTCAGTCTGTTCCGCACCACCTGGCGCGATGACCTTGAGATCGCGTTGGCTAGGAGAGGGACTCTTGGATCCAGTCGAGAGCTTTCGCGGCTTCGCACCATCTTGCGGGTCTTTTACGCCGAGGTACAATGCCTCTTCGTCCTCTTCCTCAGGCATCTCCTCGGGTGCTTGAATGGGCGATGCACTTTCAGGGTACGGGATGAACATCGAACCGGGTCGAGACATCACTACAGACAGAGCGTCTGCATCGGGAGCTTCGGCAGCTGTGGCAGCGACAGAAGATGCCAGGTCTTCGTCGATTGGAAGCTCCGGTTCGTCATTTCCTTCGAGCGCTTCCCTCGCTGCGAGTGACCTGGTGGAAAGTCCTACGATCTTCGGCTGAGCAGGAGTCGGTTGCGAGTCTGCAGGACATTGACTTGCTGATTGCAGTATTGCCAGACTTTCGTGAGATCGGCTTCGCAAGCCTCCGGGCGGAGATGGTGCTTGCATAGCATTTCCTTGACCTTCTTGCACTCCCAAATCGGATTCGGCCATACTTGATGCAGCAGATGCCTTGTTCCTGCCCGTAACGACGCTCAAGCTGGTACCCGAGGGCATGCGTTTGACCTCCTGCTGCGTCCCATCTGGGAACATGTTCATCAGCGCAAATGAACGGTCCTTTTCGCCGAACCTGATATCCGAAGTCAAATCAACCTCGCTGACGCCTTCCCCATAGCCATCGACCGACACAGCGGTCGACGTGGTCTGCGTCTTGGACAGATGTATTGGGTTTCCGGCGCCATATGTGCCCTCCCACTCCGCGCGATCGTGCTTGACCTGCTCCTCGATATCGCGACCAAGTTCAGCCTCCTCAGTTTCTCGGGCTTCTTCGTATGCGGTCCTCTCTGCGTCTCTTTTTGCTTTGGTCTCCTTGACAATCTTCCAGATCTTGATTTGCGACATGGTTCCGAAGAATGCGAGGATGACGATGCCAGCTGTCTCGGCTCGCATGTTTTTCGTGATCGGGTAGGTATTGGTGAACAGCGGAAAAACGTCGTCGTTGACGTCTGGGATATGTTAGCAGATGCGGTCTGCCTTCAACGTCGCAGTCTGACTTACTCCAGATGTATATCCAAAATTCCTTCAGTCCCGCCTTCGAATAGCAATCAACGCCCAAGATGAACGCAGTGGCACCTGCAAAGGCCGTACAACCAATAATTCCGTAAACTCGTGTAAATCGAGAGATGTAGAGACAAAATCCCACTGCACATAGCATGCAGATCAGAACAATCCTGCCGACCTGGTTGTGGATCGTTCCGCCTGGAGCGAGGACTAGGAGCCACATGGCCAGCGAAAATCCACCGAGAATGCATCCCAATCCTTCCGACACCTCTTTGAATATCAGTGCCAGTCCACCAAGCAAGCATCCACCCAACACTGCGGCAATCAAGAAGGCGCCTTCGATCGCATCGGTAACGGGTGGGTTCATCAGGTAGATGATCAGGACCACCACTCCTAATGCGGTCACCAGGGCCGTACTGAGGAAAGTCTGTGTTGCGCGATGTTTGATCCCAACGAAGCCGAGTACAACACCGGACATAATCAGCAACGCTCCAGCGACTCCGAGTCCCGGCGTGATTCGAGGTTGTATTGGTAGTTCGGGGCCGGTCGTACCGTTGATCGCAGCAGGCATTGGCGAGGGGTCCCCTGTCGCTGTAGGGATCTTTGTTCGAGAGATAGATGCAGAGGATGTTGCTTTCTCATCGTCGGAGGCAGTGCTCGTTGTTGAGTCTTGATCGCTTGCAGTTCGCGATGCGGATTGTGTGATGGTTGATCGTTCGCCATCGTTTGTGGAAGACCCAGTGGGTCGCTCTGATACGCTTGAGGCATCATCGTTGCTGGCTTGACGAACGTAAAGTCTGTGCGGACCAGCTATTCGCTCGGCGCAAGTGAGAGAGACCAGCAAGGCAACGAGCGCATGGTGGAAGCGCATGTTCACAGTGGTCCAGACCAAGTTGGGAAGGAAGTTATGAAAGGCCTGTCGAGAGGAATCAGCTGCAATTGCTTCGGCGCATTTCACACCAAGCTCTTGCTGCTATCGAGGATCCATATATGTCGAACAACTTCGGTCGTTCTTCTGGTGCGACCACTTGGACCCGTAGCTTGTCGGTCGTTATGTTGGCTCTATGCTTCCAGGAAGTTCGAGTATACCAAAAGAAAAGCACAGAAGGGATCCTAGTTCGCGAGATGTCGAGCTGCAGAAAGCGCGCGGTAAAGAGTCTAAAGACAATAGTTTGCTCGCGGCAGATCAGGCTGCTGATAGTTGAAACTCTCGACAGAGTCTGCCCAGTCGGCGAGAAGATCAGCGAAGAGCGTTATTTCTCTAGCCGCATACTTCCCGCGGGGTGTTCGCGAAACGACAGGGCTACTTCAAAGGCGTCGCAGATGAATGAACCAGAGTGTCCAGAGAATGTGCCCGTTGTGGATCTTCTTCGAGGTACTCGCTCACCATGCGTGCGTGCAGGGACACGGAGCAGACGTCACGCAATCAAACAGTTCGGGACTGCAACTCCGTAACAGGGAATCGGCCATCGAGGGCAGCGAAAGGCCTCGATCAGCCCTGCGGATTTGCATCCATCAATCAAAGTCGATCATCAATGATTCATCACGCTGATGAGATGATAGTTCGTGTTCGGACTTTTGCAACATCTCGCCATCGAAGCAGGCTTTCGATGGCGGCAGACTTGGAAGCATCCTGGAGTCCAGCACTATATGCTGCATGCATTGGTGCGATGCAATGCGTGGCAGCTCTTCGCCCAGCCATGCTGCGTGCGAGAAGCAGATTCTTCCGATTGCTCTCCGACTGGCTACTCGGGGACGGAAACACGCAGAATGGTGTGAGCCGTGACTCCGTGAGGGTTGCCGGAAATGAGATGGATCCTCGTGAGTCGTAAGGAGATGAGGTCGACTGATCTTTTTGCCAGCTAAACTCTATCCGCCAAAGATTGGTGGAGATCCTCGCGCTAAGAGCCAATGGCGGTCGCGCTTGGCGAACGCGTCGGGATGCGATTCGGAAGCAGGGCAGCGTGCAGGGATTTGAGTGGAGACGATCTGGGAACATGTCGACATGTAACGCTGGCATTTGCTGATGGCGCATATCGAAACGCTTTTGCACAGCCTGAGTCGTGCAGAGTCATGGCATGAAGGTGAATTACCAAGGCCTTAATAACTCCAATTATCATCAGTCTCAGACCAGTCCTTCGTGACCCTGACCGTGGAAGATCCTACCAGATCAATCGTACGGGTGGATTGCATGCACTGCAAAGTCGGAACTCGAAGTTCGACTTGATGAATGAGAACGATCGAGGCTTCAAGGGTTGAGTGCCAGATTCCGGAGAGATAGCATGTGCTGGAGGGACGGCTTGTCTGCACTCTTGTCTGGGCATCATCGATGCGTTGTGGAGGTTTCCGGCGATGCGGTGGATGCAGACGGAAGGAAGCAGACATGGCCTTGCTCCTGAGCTCACCTGCCTGAGGTGGCAGCTCCAAGTGCCACGCAATGCCATCCCATCAGGTGCGAACTATGCCACAATGCTCTCTTGCAAACACGGACCATCGGACCACACATGTGATCACTGGAACAGACGACCCTTGATAATACCAATGGGGATTCTGACCTGGTGAGCGGAATGCACCATAAAAGTTATTCATCTTCTTCAAAGGACACAGGGCAGCCATGGGAGGCGTTGGAGCGTATCCCGAAAAACTCAACCGTTCGGCAGACCAACGTCCAACATCAAGCCATCAATATCGTCAACGCTGCGCGTGCGGACCTTTCTCCGCACCAAAATCAGGTACTGCATGCACGTTGTACGATCCGCCGCCTTCTCCGTTGAGCCTCTACCATGGACCGCTCGCAGACCCTCGACCTCACTCCATCCTCCATCATCCAACACCTCGCAGGAGTAAACAATACGGTCGTCGTTGAATACAATCAGTGCTATTGTAAGCCAACGCACATGTTCACATCTCCTCCACGCAAGACCGTGCCCTCATCCTTCTCCTGCTTCTGCTCCTCTTCATTCCCGCACCATGCTGTCCGAATTTATCACTACAAATCCGCCATGGCCAGAAATAACAGCCTGTGAGCACCCGTATCGACGCCTCCCTGACATGACCAGCGATAGAAGCGAACGGTCGCTCACCGCTGCCATCTACCCGGACGGTGGAATCACAGTCAAAGCGCATTTGCGTGTGATTGAAGGCATGGACCGAGACGCTTCTCTCTGCGCGAAGCGGAAAGCGGAAAGCGTCGGGGCGTGGAGTGCTCGGCCACTAACGGACTTCCGCTGAGAGCTTTGTTGTCGAACGTCGATCCGCGCGGCGGTGATTTTGCGTAAGCTGAAGTCAAGAAACGCAAAACGCGAGGCGGCTCTGATCATTTTCAATCGGCTTGATGCTCGCATCCCTACAAGGTCCTCCCTCTAAAACACACCGACAGATACCGACCGCCAGGAATGACGTGTCCACATCGGTCTGTCATATATAGAGGTCGTGTACTTCCAGTCCGTCTGCTCTCCTCTTTTCCAACCACGACCAAAACTCCACACAGCCAACCGATCAAACCATTTTCACCCTTCGAGAAACACCAGAACCTCCACGATGAAATTCTCCGCTCTCGTCACCATTGCCTTCGCCGTCCTGGTCGCCGCGAAAGGGACGGTACGCCGCACCCGAATTCCATCCTTGTCATTATCCTTCTCCTCTTCCTCCTCCTCCTCTTCCCTCATTCATCCATCGCTAGCCTGTCTCCACAGATCAGCAAAGACCCCAAGTGCGACGCGGACTGCAACACGAAATCCACGCCACCCCACGGGTCGAACAAACATGGGTCGTGGTAAGTCCAGTGCACCTGCTTACTCTCACCTAAGTCAAAATACGACTGTGCGGTGCATCTTGCAGACCGTGGTCGTCTCCTCTCGGATACAGCGATTCGAACGGAAAGTGCACGTGTGATGATGGACCGGGGATCGAGATGGAGTCTGTTTAGAAGCTCTTTCTGTTTGCTGGCGGCTTGACGAGAGGAGAGTTGGACGGCGATCGGGCTGGATGGGTGGGATTGTTTCGAGCTCGTTGAGGAGGTCAGCACATGACAAGTAGCGTCGGAATCGGCTGTGCGTGCTCGGTGTACGATACGGTTCATCGCCCCCAGAATCTAACGATGTACGGGTTGCGGAGCCGCGATCTCACTTGTCCGTCCTCAGTCCATCTGAGGGTCACGGATGATGACTCGATACCCTTGTCGGTACCTGCATTGACTGCCACCGCAGATTTTCACAAATCCACCAAACAAGGACTATCCACCGACCCAAAGCCCGCCGCCACACCACCCTCCTCACTCTGATCGCCCTTTGTGCGAAGCAAATAGCCCGCCTCAAAATTCTCCAGAACCTTCCTCTGTCCATCTTCCGCCGTGGTCTCCCACAAGCAAGCGCCGTAGACTCCCAACTCACAGATCACACCCCCTGTCTGCAATTCGCCGTTGCGGAAAATGGTATTGCTCTGCTCTGGCGGCTCGATCATTTCCATCAAGATGTAAGCTGGCCAGTGGGATTCAGGTAGGGTTTTGAGGAATTCCGGGATGGCTCTGCGGTAGACGTTGTTGCCGCCACCTTCACGTTGGGGCTTCAGGACGTAGCGCACGGCTGTGACCGGATTGGTAGCGAGTTTGCGGGCTTCTTGCCCGGCTTCGCTTTTGTCGAGAGGGTAGATGGGAGCGAAAGTCTGGAGGACTGAGGCGGCTTGTTGCTCATCGGGTAGGAAGCGGGCGAGATGTGGAGAGTGAGGTGTGGCGAGGACTTGTTGCACTTTCTTGGTGCCCGCGAGCTGGGTCAAGACTGTTGGGCATTTGATTGCGGCGCTTCGCTCGATTTGTAGTCGGCCATCCCAGTGGCTTTGCGAAGAATATTCTGTTGGTGCGTAGCCGGCGCGGAAGTAGACGACGGAGACTTCGCATTGCTTCTTGGGGGTTTGTGGTGGTGAGTAGATCAACTTTCGGTCCTTGTCGACTTTCGTGTCTTGTAGCACGCGGTCGAACGGTAAGCGGAATGTCCGGACGCCGTGCATTTCGTTCAGGGAGTACTCCACATGTCTTTGGTCGAAGACGTTCCGCTCAGGGTCTTGTACGAGGAAGATCACGCAAGTGGGGAGACCAGTCGAGGAAGATCCGTACGCTTTGTGTGCCTTGGCCATACCAGTCGCCAGAAGGTCGGCTGAATCGCTGGCTGGGAGGGACGACTCATTGATTGTGGACGACGTCTCTTCCGGATAAGCATCGATGGAAAGGAGATGTCTGTGAAGTCCCGACACCTGGCTTGAAAGACCACCGAAGGATGAGGCAATAGTATTGAACTCGACTTGCTTGACTGTCGCTTTGAAAGAGGCCGACTGATCAACGTGCACCATGTAGTCCGAACGGAAAAGTCCCAATTGTAATGACTACGCTAGTCAGCTTCGACGCCCAAGGCATGTCCTATGTGATGGAAGGCGTACCTGAGCATAACCTTCGGCCTTAACGGCAAGGTGGACTTTCCATAGCCCGGCCATGAAATCATCAATCTCGACGAGTCTGGAGTCATGTCAGCAGCTGATGTGGAAGAGTGATTCAACAATCAAGCTCAACGAGCTAGAAGTAAGCATGTGATTACGGAGCGAATGGCGGAGCATTCACTCGCCACATGCTCTCTCTCAGATCTTGCACGATCTGCTCATGAAAGAAGCAAGTGACAAACGGACTATTCCAGGACATTCGGAGTACGAACACAAGTACGAGAGAAGAAGTCGGAGAACACCTACTCTTCGACGATCCCGGTCAGCCATCCCTCGTCGCTCGCGATGGCGGAGTACAACTCATTGTACGCCTTGGCAACGGACTTTGCCTGTTCGAAGCAGCCCTTCGGAAACAGACTCGGAAAGATCGTCACCGGTGCAGAGGTCGCCAATGCTCCCGTCGGATCCTGATCCGGAGAGACATATGCCGGGGTTGGGCGAACAGCCAGGCCGTGGGCAATAGACCAATCTTTCAGATTGGAGAGGAGGTAAGTCTTCTCATCTTCGCTCAACTCTGGCGGATATGTGGCATATGTGTTTGCTGACATCGTCGAAGGTGTTGTATGTTGTTGAGATGTACTCTCAAGATTGATCAGACTTTTTGGTGCAGTTCATGGCGTGCTTGTCGCTGACTTTGGGTGGATCTGCCGCCATTGGACCCTTGCACATTCAAGCCTCACCTCGCGTCTATCGGCGCTCTTTCCCAAAAGTCATCGCACTCTGCCACCTGCCTTCTCTGGGCACACGGCATCCGCGATTGCGAGATACCACGATCAGTCTGGGCCGCTAACTCCATCATCATTCGAGCCTGGCCAACCTGCCTTGATGCGAGCGAAGTCCCCATCTCCGACCGCGATCATTAACCGTTGAATATGCGGAAGACCAAGGCGGAGCTCTGTGAAGAAGCGTGTTCGCCGGAGTGCTCTTCGAGGAGCGATTCCGCGGCTTGCGAGAGGTGAAAGAGAAGGAGTACCACTAGGTGGTCAGGAACACAAGTTGTGGACAAGCAAAGCCTATCGTTGTGGCACGGTCGAGTCCGTCGTGCTCGTCACACTGCGAGACAATACCGGCCGAGGAGCCACTTGCAAGGTCGAGCAAGAGAGAAGTAAGTCGACTTCTGGTTGTCATTCCAACACATCACAACGCCGCATATCTTCGATTCTGCACTTCTACACCAAAGTTGTGGTGCGAGGGTCGACATTCTCTCGGGCAGGCCGCACTTTGGGGGTACCTCGAGGCAGCCATCCTCCTCTCCCTTCCGACCTTCTTGCTTTACATCTTCACTCGCTCGCTCGACCTGTCAACTGTCACGAGCGAATCTACGTGAAAATTACGTCATCCCTGCTGGTCATTGTTGCTTCCAGACTGTTCATTGACGGCGCAGATCATCGGACCTGCAGAAACCAGCGCCGGTTGCCTATAATTGTGCGACATCCACACGAGAAATCATCTTCCGAACAACAACCTCCAACACGCACATCAGCTTTGCCGACATATCGCGTTTGTGGTGGAACGACTCAAGCGCGAAAACTCTCGCTGCCTTCCCCGCTGCGCGTCGGAGCCGCTCCAAGATCAAGCAGCTTTTCGATACACCGCGCAGCACAACAATCAATAACACGATCAGCAAAACTTCACCTTGAACGGATGCGATTCCACAATGGCCAACGACCCGTACCACTGGACCGTGGAGCAGGTCTGCAACTTCTTCCGTCAAGATGCTCAGCGATACCTTGCCGACGTCCCCAACAGCCGACTACCTAATTTGGAGCCTTTTCTACAGGAATTGCAAGAGAACGATGTGTCCGGATCAGTGCTGCTCACCGTCGTTGACTCGGCTTCATTGCGCAACGACTTCGGGGTCAAATCTCTGGGTGCAAGAAGTGCCGTCGTTCATTGCATCCGAAAATTGGCCGCACAATCCGCCGCTTTCGGGATCAAGCAAGAGGACGGCGTTGCGCCACAGACACCGAACTCCATTGCAGACGTGACAGTTGCTCCGCTCCAGCACTCGATCGCGAGCACCCTCGATGACCCGCCGCCAGTACCGGTCTACGATGCCAACAGCAATGACCAGCCAACCGAGCACGCTCGTCCCGGAGAGGTTGAAGTTCAAGATCAGCACGGTCGCAAGCGTCGAAAGCTGAACCTGACCACCTTCACTCAGCCTGGGCCTGAATCCTCGCTCACGTCGCCTGATCACGGCACTGGCTACTTTGGCGATCTGAACCTTCCTGTGGATGATATCTTTCTTGGCAAGACTCAGCTAGGAGGCGAGATCAAGGACACTCTCACCAATCAGGACATCGTCGTCCTTGAGACGGACTACCACCGAGACCTGGCAGAAACCAACTTCCAATTCTACAATGTACAAAAGTCTGCTGGTGAAGCTCAATATGTCAACCGACGGATGATGCCCTTCTTTAACGCCGAGGAGTTTGCCTTGGTACGCAACGGACGGGATGCCGTTGTGAAATATCCCTACCAGAAGGCAATTAGCGACGCTGTCGGCAAGGTTCAGTCTGCTATTGTCTTCCAATTCCGTGGCAACAGCGACCAGGTGGCAGCATATCGCGAGAACGGCAAGCAGCTTGACACTGGCGGCGACTACCATGGTATGGCTCAGGAGTCGGATCTCGGCAATTGGGATTTTCTCCAGCAAAAGTACGATGCCAAGGATGGCTCGGAAGTCTTGTCTTCCTATCATGGTTCTCGGGCTGCGTCTGTTTCTTCTTCCCTTGCAAACGAGATCGAGAAAGAGGAAGCTGAAGCGGAAGCTGAGAAATACGGGCGTAAGACACTGACCAGGGAGGTCTCTGAAGCCATCGCGACTCAACAGATCGAGAAGTTCGTGTCTGAGTGGCAGGCGAAACAGCTTCCTCGTCTCGAGCAGACAAGCGCATGGACCGTGTGGAAGAGAATGAAGCGCAGTATCAAAATTCGTGCCGCTCTGATCGAAGATGCGAAGGCGCGGGCAGAAGACTTCGGAAAGCGCTTGCTCAAGCAGAAGACGAGACTCGCGGAAAACGATGACTGGACATCCGAAGGGGAGTTAATCAATATCTGCGAGAGTATGCGGCTCACTGTTGACCATCGAGAGATGGAGTTGTGGAAAATCTCGGTGTGGCAGCGCAAGGCTGAGCCGAACCATGTTTCTCGACGTGGAGGCCCTTCTAGCACGAATGCTCAACGTTCGTCGACGTCCAAACATCAGGCATTCGTGCCAGAAGCAGGCGATCGTCTCAGCGTTGAGCCTGCGCAGCGAGACGAAGTCGTCCAAGTTTCCGGTGCCCCGCAAGGCACTCCACCTCTGGCTCAGAGCGACGACCATGAGTTCGATGCTGCTGGCGAGGAGAGTGAGCATGACTTCATTGTCGAGGATTTAGATGCTGGGAGTCCGCATCAGTCAGGTCGAAGCGATGTGCCTGATGCTTCTCCGGACATTGACGATGAAGAGCCATCCTCTCGAACAGCAGATGAAGACATGCCCACTCCTTCGAAGACGTTTTCGACGCCTACGAAGAGCGCACGTGACTCCAACCCCGACTCGGATGTGAGCCTACCCGAAGCGCAGAGCTTCATCCGCCAGCACAGCCCCAAGCCAGTCTTCGCGACGCCCACAAGACCTGCATCTGCACTCAAGTCGAACTCCGACGTCATTGAATTGTCTTCCGACTCTGCGACACCTTCCTCAAAGAAGGCTCGGATCAAGAAGTCCTCGTCACAAAATCCAAGCTATGATGACCCAACTCCTACAAATGCGTCCGCAGCAGAAGTTGCAATCTGGGACATGGAAGATCTCGTGGACAATCAAGACCGCAAACGCATTATCATCAAGATACTCCTGGATGCTGGCCAGGAGATCCGTGCTCGGATAAAGACGTCCTTCCACAAACTACGCATGTTGAGATTCAGGCTGGCCATTTCGGATGCACTGCGGTCGCTCAAGATGACCATCAAGTACGCCGGAACCGACGAGCAGACTGAGACGGCCGTGTTCTGTGCAAAGCTCAGCTTAGTGTGGACCTGTCTCAAGCCAGAGATCATGGATGGCGAGTTTCCCAAGACGATCGATTGGGAAGCTGCTTTTCGTGACTTTAGCCTGGCCTTTTTTCCTCACCTCCAAAGCATCATTACGAAGATTGACAGCAGCCTGTTCAATCAGCCAACTCGATCGTCCGCAAAACCCGCCACCGTGGTCAACCTCCTTTCTAGTGACGAGGATGAAGAGCCGAGCGCGAAGAAGCGGAAGGTCAAGAAGGCGACTTTGAACTCCGGGGCACAACAATCACAAGCTGCAGCGTTCATCAGAATGCAGCAGCACAAGGAGATGGCGGAGCAACGCTCGTCAAATTCTCAACAACTGCAGGACATGATTTCTAGAGACCCGAGCATGTCCGCAGTTCCAGTAAATCCGATCAAAGACGATGACAAGGGATTCATCTTCGTTGATCCGAAGATTGCCGAGCAGATGAAGGACCATCAAAAGGACGGCGTACAATTCATGTGGCGCGAGCTTACAGCGGTCAACGATGAAGAGGAGAGCCAAGGCTGCATCCTCGCTCACACCATGGGCTTGGGGAAGACCATGCAGACCATCGCTCTTCTAATTGCGGTGAATGAAGCAGCCTTCTCGGAAGACCCTGCCATCCGTCAGCAGCTTCCGCCTCGGCTTCGACCGAAGACGAAGAAGCGAAGCCAATTGCGCATGCTCGTCCTCTGCCCAGTCGTCCTAATTCAGAACTGGCGCCGAGAATTGATGAAGTGGGCACCTGAGAAGCTTCCCAAAGTCTACACTGTTGAGAGCAAGGTGGGCTTATCCACGCATCGCCAGAATGAGAAGCATCTGGAGGACATGAAGAATTGGTACAAGGATGGAGGCGTGCTGCTAATGGGCTATCCCTTGTTCCGTGGCAAGATTGGACGAAAGGAAGATGCATTCTCCGAGCACGACGCGGACAAGCTCGACAAATACCTCGTTGAAGGTACCGAACTTCTCGTCGCCGATGAGGCTCACAACTTGAAGGATGAGAAATCCAAGACTTCTGCCGCTGTGAAGAGGATACATACACAAAGCAGGATCGCTTTGACTGGGACTCCAATGTCGAACGACGTCCAAGAGATCTACTCGCTAGTGTCTTTCGCCGCACCGAATTATCTTGGTGATCCAGCATGGTTCAGACAGCAGTTCGCGCAGCCGATCAGGGAAGGCAACGGCAGAGACAGCACAACCTACCAAATTCGCAAGAGCATGAAGAAACTTGCCGTACTCCGCACGCAGATCGAGCCGAAAGTTAACCGAGCCGACATTACTGTCCTGCGTGGCTCCCTGAAGTCCAAGACAGAGTTCGTCATCACCTTGCCGCTGCTCGGGATTCAGCAGGCTGCATATGTGAAGTATCTGAAGGCACTGGTTGGTGGGGGCAAGAATGAAAAGGCCAGCCAGGTCATGATGTTCGCCTGGCTGTCCGTCCTTACCTTGCTCTGCAACCACCCTCTCGCATTCAAGAAGAAACTGAATGCGCCTGTGAGTCACAAAACAAGCAAAAGCAAGAAGGCCGTTCGCTCGGAGTCGCCTGTGGAAGCCGATAGTGGAGGCAATACCCCACTTCGAATTGATGATGATGACAGCGTCGAAGCCGTCGATGAGGATCTTAGCAAGAGCGTGCGCACCCTCGGTTTCGATGAAGCAACGATCAAAGACATCACAGCCGGCATCAGTGACGATCTCGACACTGTATTGTCCGCGAAGATGACTACTCTCATCAGCATCCTGGAGATGTCAAGAGACTGTGGCGACAAGGTTCTCGTCTTTACCACCAGCATTCCAACCCTTGATTACGTCGAGGAGGCTTTAGAATGGGAGGGCATTAGTACGGCGCGTATTGACGGCAAGGTCCTGCCAGTGGCGAGAAGACAGACCATCATCGACAACTTTCAGAAAGATTCCACAACGGCATTGCTCATCTCGACCCGAGCTGGAGGTGTTGGTTTGGACATCCAGGGTGCCAATCGTGTGGTCATTCTCGACTTCGGCTTCAACCCAGCGCACGAAGAACAAGCCGTTGGCCGCGCATATCGTCTTGGTCAGACCAAGCCCGTGTTTGTCTACCGCCTGGTGGTGGGAGGCACTTTTGAAGACATGATTCAGAACATGCAGCTCTTCAAGACGTCGCTCACGCAGCGCGTTGTGGACAAGAAGAATCCGACTCGCAACGCCACCCTCGGCGTACGCGACTATCTTTACTCGCCTCGCGAGGTCCCTCAGGAAGATCTTCACCAGTGGATGGGCAAAGACGAGCTTGTCCTCGACAAGCTTCTGGACCGACAAATCAGAGAGCAAGATGAATCAGATGGCTTGATCCGTCACATCACGACGGTCGAAGTGTTGCAAGAAGAAGGCCACGACGAAGCACTGACCGCGGAGGAGAAGCTGGAAGTTGAGCAAGAGATCCAGCTCAATCGCAATACGCGTGCGTTGCGGAAGGGCGGTGTCGGTGCTGCGAGTAGACTTCCAGCATCGACTGCTCCGGGTGCCATCGCTGGCGCGGGTAGAATGCCGCCTTCGACTGCTCCTGTGGGCGCGTCGATGCAGACTGCGCATCAGAACTACCAGGCGAACATGTTTAAGCGACATGGCTACGAGCCGCATGGCTTTGGGGCGCCTTCTTCATCCGCTCGTCCTCATCCGGGTCAGGAGCCGGGCATGGTCAGATTGAAGATGCCGTCTTCGACGATGCCGCATGGGCTGCCGAACGATGTGCCGCATGGTTTGCCGAACAGCTGAGTCGCACGCACGCTCGCAAGGTATTGGGACAGCAAGGAGGAAAAATAACGGCGGCGTTGTGCTTTTCGGAACGCACGTGCTGTGATTCGGAGGAGGGAGGTTTTCACGGCGTTACGGAAAATGGGAGCATGACCACAGGTTTGCATGATTTTGCATTACGCAGTTGCGTTACTTCGACAGTACGAAATACCCCAGTTTCTTGCGTGTGCAGATTAGATTCGATCGTTCATGAGGATGGGACAGATGGGAGTAATGAAAAAGAAAGCTTGATGCTGTTGCTGAGATGCATTCGTTGTCATGCTGTGCTGATTCCTGTGATCTCGTGCGATGAATATGTTGTGCTGCACTTCATTGCTGTAGTCAAGCCCATTAAAGAGTACTGAGTTTCCGATCGTGGTTGTCTGGTTGTCGTTTGGAGCACACGAGACCGGGTTCTAGCAAAGAAGGCACTCTGCTGGACGTGGTTAGTCACAGCTCTCCTCCACATGATTTCACCGGTCATTGTACTCTATGATCGATACAGGATGTTGGGGTGTGCATCTTACAAACACCATGCTTTATTGGACGAGATTCATGTACAGATGTTTCTACTCCGGCTCAACGGCGCAACGAAACAGAGACGTTGAACATGTCCAAATTGTCCTGCCAATCGCACACCACCACTCACCACGCAGATGAATCAGTAAATACGCTCCGATACTCCTCAATGAATTCATGTCACGATCCTAAGAAAGTCTTGTTGTTGGGCTATCTCTGTGCGTTGGAGCAATGGTCGGTAGGGTTAGGGTTGGGATAGTGCAAAATGTGATGCTCGTTTTGAGCGCATGATGATCGTTCTGCAGAACGTCGTGAGGGCTGGAAAAAGGTCTGTTAGTCGCCTATTCGCAAGGTGTGACTTGTTCATCATGCTCGTCAGACAATGAAGTGAAGTCCGCGGACAGACATTGCCCAAAATCTTGGCGTTGCCCTTGGGCTTGCTCGAATCATGCACGTAATGCAGTACCAAAGTACTTCTCTTCTCGCTCCGGCGCAAAGGTGGCCATTGGGTTGTCCTGAAAGCACCGCAGTCTTCACGAGAGTGACACACGGACGAGGTGCTTGCAACAACAGTCAAGTTTCATACCGCAGCTCACGAAGCCACCAAAACTTGGTATCTATCCAAGCTGGCCGTCAGCAACAAGTGGACGGTGTCGTAGCTTGCTGCATCGGTATCCAGCCTCCCCTAAAACAATAACAATGCTCTTCCAATCGTCTCATTCTCTGACCCAACAGATCCTGACAACGCATCTGCCCCTTTTCCAATACCTCAGAGAGGCTGCCATGCGTGTAAACCAAAGCAATCTCTTCGATCTCATTATCCCATGACCGCGCTTCGTGCTGTCTGCAGACAGACAAGCAGCTCTCGAAGAACTCCTTTACTGGCTCTTGGCGGCGTTCTCGACCTTGCTGCGGATCGAAGCCTCATCGCTGAAGAAGCGGGCGAAGAGAGGCTGGAAGAGGGAGCGGAAAACGACCTGGGCGCCGCTGCGGAAGGAAGCTTGTGTTAGCGGAGGAGCTTTCTTCGGTGTTGGAAGCTGCACTTACGAAGTCGCTGGGAGAGCCATCCAGAGGACAAGGATGAACTTGAACACGTAGTAGAATGGGAACCAGTAGACGGCGTTGATGGCGGACTCAAACACGGTCAGGAAGGCGTAGACGACCCAGTACTGTCATTGGATGTCAGCATGTCCATGTGGTGCATGTTCCACGACGAAAACCCACAGTGAGCCATTGCGAATCATCAGCCTTGCCGCTGGTGAACAACGCCTGGAGGGAGTAGTAGGCCGGAATGGCGAAGCCAGCGGTGTTGACGAGGAATTCTCCAGCGATGTTGAAGAAGACGAGGAAGAAGTACAGAGCGCCGAGACCGAGCGCGACGTAGACCTTGGGCACGCTGGTTTGCGCCTCAAAGTTGTTGAGGGTGGGGTACTTCGACAGTTCCCTTTGCGATGTTAGGAGATGAGGCTGGAGAGGATATAGTGTGACAATCTACTCACTTGTCGAGCTGCGAAAGGTGATATTGTGCCCTGTGACGACCGTGTCAGTGCTTGTCCTTGCCCATGGGTATGGTTCCGCTGGCTTCTTGATCTTACCTCTCTTGGACGGAGCCCTGTGCGTTTCCAGACATTTTGAAGGTTTGTTGGTGATTCGACGGTGGTGTTGGTGTTGATGCGATGATGGGTGTGGTTTGGTTTGGTGATGGGAGATGGTGTTGTTCGAGGTGAGAAAGTGGGAGAAAGATGTGTGCTTAGAGATGACGCTCCTGCGCGTTGAGGGATTCTTGGACTTGGAAGCTTGCTGTGAAACGCCAGGGCAGGGCAGGGCACCGACCGCGTCGTGCTGGCTTCTACCGATCGACACGAGACAATCGACGACTCAATTTCGACTGAATCTTCACACAAATCGCAAAAAGTGCGAGAACCAAGACATCGATGATCGCTCCTGGCAACAACTGGAACGTCTTTCCGACCGATCTCAATCAAATTCAGCGAAAAAGCCGTTGTACCGCTGAGAGGGTTCTTTCTCGAGAATTGACAATTGATGCCTGAGGCCGCACGATTTTCATGCTCCTCACGGGTAGGTCCGGTTGCGTTTCTTGCAGTAAATAAACAACGAGGCAAGAACATCCCTCGAGCGAGACAAGGACGACATACCTCGACGACTCCGCCTCACGCCTCCGCCCCTCCGCTATCGACAGCGATACTGACCTGCAGCTTCTACATCATTACCTTATATTCTGGACCGAGAATTGGACGCTTCACCCCGCCGACAACGACGTCGCTGTGTGCGTCGAACGAACCGCGAAGTCGCACAGGACGATCCACCGGACATTTGCACGGCTCATATGTATTGGACTTTGAGAGGTACTTGATCCAACAAACACTGCGCGAGAGATCATCTCAACGTGTCGGTGCGCAAAAGAGGAGAATTGCAGTGGGCTGATCGAACGTAGAACAATAACAACACACTCGCTTCGACATCATAACAGTCTGGACCTCCATCACAACATACCTATTGCACCTACCACATGTCCACGCGAACCAGCCAACGGCCGGATAGCCGTGCGTCAACACAGAGCGCAACTTCGCATCACAACGAAGCTCTGCTATCCGCCCACCATGACGCGAAAGCCGTCGCATACATGTCTCAAGGGCCAGAGGCAGCGTTGCTAGAATACCACAACAACATGGCACCTCAACCGATGCCGCAATACCAGCAGGTCCCACAACAGCCGCATATGGGTCACCAACATTCACACAGCGTGCAGTTCCCGATGCAATATCCTGCGCAGGATTCGCCATATATGCAGCAAGACATGGCATACACTCAACCTGCAAGGATGGGATCTGTACCACTGTCAGTACTACCTGATCTGTCGGATGACAGGAAGAAGAAGGGATCGGCGGTGACAGCGACGAACGACAAGGAATTGCGTGAGATGCTCTCCAAGAATGAAGGCCGACCACTTCGTGAAGTTGCGCAGGAAGTCATTCAGAAGGAGAGGACACCAATGGCAGAGAAGACGAAACAGCTCTTTGCTATGCTATGGTGAGATTCGCCAGAAGTAGGACTGAACGGTGCATACTGACAATGCTGCAGGCTTCGTGCGGTGTGCAAACCTGCAAAAACTTCAGTCCCTCGAAACAGAGTGTACTCACAATATGCCACTCGCTGCGGGACCGAAAGAGTCGTTCCGCTCAACCCAGCATCATTCGGAAAACTCGTCAGGGTCATCTTTCCGGGCATACAGACTCGCAGACTGGGCGTACGTGGCGAAAGCAAATACCACTATGTGGACCTTGCCCTGGCAGAGGAACCGCCGAACATGCCCGCTTCCTGGCAAGGCATGGGATACTCGCAGATGGACGACCGACAACGATCTCAATCTGCCAATGTACAGCAAATCGACTTCAACAACATCCCTCGCTTGCAAGCCGACACTGCAGCTTTCCCACAGAATGACGGAAGCTTTGACATTCAACCCCAACGGCCACCGACACCACGAGGTCCTGCTTCAAAAGGACAATCTTTCGTATACCCCGAAGCACGCGGCATGCAACCTGGAACGATTGAAAGTGCATCTTATACCCACACATTACGCTTTCCATCCAGCAACATGCCAGCCTTCTCCGAAAACGAGCCAGTAAACTTACCATCAATACATCCGTACTTGCCACCACGAACCGACAACGATACCGCCGAGGCACTCGCAGCACTATATCGAACGCATTGCACGTCCCTCATTGACAGTATACGATTCTGCAAGGAGAAGCAGTTCTTCCGGCTATACACATCCTTCCACGGCACCCTCACCGTGCCTGTACAGAAACTATTCACACATCCTAATCTCGCGCCTTGGATAGAACAATGCGATCTGGTCATGTACCGGACAATGGTACGCTTCGTCAGCCGACTGACATTACAAGCCGCGCCTGTTGTGGTCATCAACATCCTTTCGAACATTTCCGGAACCCTTCACAACCACATCGCCAAGACATTCGCTCAGCAACCCGGACACGTTCTAGAAGCGAAGCTTCGCCCAGCAACGATCTTCGCCGGCCTGCTGTATCGCCTTATCAGGGTGAACCAGTCGGCTCACGCAGCTGCAAATCTCCTCACCATCGACCAAAACCGAGAACAAATGTGGCAAGAATGGGTGACCATGGTCAACCCGAAGCGTGTCATGGAGGCTGAGCTACCAGACTGCGGGTATGATGAGGTGTACACGATCATGACGACCGAGATGCGAAGTCTACTGGAGCCTCTTCAAGCACCTGCATACCAAGACGACGCATCATTCTACAATTTCGACAACGACCAGAACAACTTCGCACAGTTCGTACAAAACCAGACTGCTTCATCATCACGTTCTGGCGCCTCACAAATCTCCACCGAGAATGTCCTCGACCGATGGCAAGCGTTCATTGCCTCTCTCCCGGGCCGCTTCCCACAAGCTCCAGCGAGGACCATGCTCCACTGCATCTCCGCCGTCGGTACTGCCGCGCTCCGAGACATAACCATTCTCAGCGGGCTCTCTTACGGCCACTGGTGGGTTCTCAAAATCTTCGTCGACGAAATGGCGCTCTGGATGGCAGAGATGGGCGGCTTTCTCGAGCCAACCGCGCCTGCGACGCTATCGATGCAGAATGCGTACCAACAATCTCCCGCTCTCGACAACGGCACTGGACCCTCCCACAACGACAGCCGCATGAGTTCAATGGGCCCAAACGGCGCGCCTCCCCCAGGTGATGACGGTAGTCAAACATACTTTACACAGAACTCGGGACAAGGCTACTCAGGCGGACAGCAGAACCAGCAACGGCATCACATGCAACACCAGCAACAACAGGCGCAGAGCAACGGCCTTCCTTTTTTGTCCCAGCACCAGGCTTCGATGAGTCGAAGTCAGAGCCAGTCGAAGCTTCAACAGCAGCATGATGCGGATATTGACGATAGTGGGATTGGCATGTCGATGATGGATGACGATCTTTCCATGTCCAAGTATTCTGGTGGACATGGGTCTGTGGAGGGGATTCTTGGAGCGGAGATGAGGGTTGAGGGGATGTGATTGGTGAATTGAATGAGGAAGACGAACAGATGAACAATTGCATGGATTGAGCAGGTGTTGAAGAGGCCTGGACATTGCTTCTTGAACAGCATGCCTGAGGGTATGGCTTGACGGGAGTTGACCTTTTGTTTGCCATTTTTTGCTTTGTGTTCGCGTCCCACCGCGGTGGTCTCGCTGGGAAAGTCAGGAAAGCCGAAAGGCGGAACAGGTGGACGGTTGCCTTTTTAACGAGTATGAATTCTAGCATATAGTGTTATTAACGAAGGAGATTAGCATCCGAACATGTGATTTCTGCTTGATTGGCTGCGCCGCTCGTCGCGCTAGGTAATGTCATCTGCAATTCACGACGTCGTGCGGATGCTGGTTTCCGGTGTGCGAGTGTGAGTGGTCGCGTACCGGGCGACGCTAGGAAAGGTGCTTTGGTTCCGTCGATTTTCCGAAAGTGTCGGGTTTCGGGAGTTGGGTTTCCGTTGTTGGAGGTTGGTTTCTGACGTCGTTGGAGACGCGAATATGTCGATGGTGGAGCGTAACAATGAAGTCCGATGAACGCAGCGAAAGACCTAATAAAGCAAACAATCGCGGTTCACAACTGCTGTGTCGAGGACTTCGGAGCGGTGTCTTCATCGAGGCTCGCGAAGGCGATCATTCTCGCTGAGTCACTGTCTGAAAATGTCCCGTCCTTTGAACAATGAATGACGACTGAAGTCTTCTCGAGTCTGTGCTTTGCCAACTCTATCTATCAAGACCAATATGCCGCTCATGGTAGACAACCAAGAAGCCTCAGTCCTCGAAACAGCACCTGCATTTGCGACGGACTCATCTCCGCCCCCCGTCCGCCGATCCTCCATCACCAAACCTAAACCTTCAACCTCCCAGCTCCAAAAGCTTCCCAAACCACGCCCTCCTCCATCCTCCACACCTCCAATGCCTCCCCGCCCCCTCCTCATCTGCAGCATCGGCAATCCCGGCCCTCAATACGCCAACACCCTCCACTCCGCCGCACACACCGTGCTCAACCGCCTCGCCTCGCATTTGGGCTACCCTTCCTTCCAAAAAGACCGCTCCTGGGGAGGTGGATTGCTCAGTAAACCTCCCTTCGCCGGAGGCGGAGAAAGGGGGAACTGGACCCTATGGCAAAGCACAGCCTACATGAACGACTCGGGAAAAGGTGTGCGCGCAGCACTCACGGCGTGGAAACGATCTCTACCCTCCGGCGAAGGAGAGGGAAGGCTGGTGGTTGTACATGATGAGTTGGAGAAACCACTTGGAGCGGTGTCGGTGAAGACGAAGCAGGGTTTGAGTGCGAGGGGACACAATGGATTGAAGAGCTGTGCGGGGAGTTTGGGTGGGGTGGAGTGGGTGAGGATTGGAGTGGGGATTGGAAGGCCGGAGAGTAGAGAGAGCACGGATGTGGCGCGGTATGTGTTGCGGAAGATGGATTCGGAGCAGAAGATGGCTGTGGAGGGAGCGGTGGAGGGGGTTGTGGAGGGGTTGAGGAGGTTAGAGGTTGGGTGAAGGGTGGGATGGAGATTTTTGGAGATATGTGAAGTGCTACTAGTGCTGCCATTGTGGTACGGGGACAATGGCCGACCAAGACTGGGCTCGACTTGCTGGTCTCGAGGTTGATGAGATCGACCAGACTGCTAGACTACCTCCTAGCTGTCTGATTCTACGGGACGAAGTCGACTGAGTAGAAGACAGCAATTGCCCGGACTGCTGGGGGGGTGAAAGACTCTGAGGTTAACAAGCATTCCGGCACCAGCAGCAAAACGCCGGAAGGGTGTCCACTGGAGCACCTGCGTATGCCGAGAATGCAGGTGCAGACAACACGATAAATTATAAGGGCGTGGTGCGATGCACGAGAGGCTGCTGTCAGCGAAGAGGGGTGCAAATCGATCACGCACCTGCTCGTGACGATCGCTGCCTGGCGACGACGGCGCGTCATACCGGTTCAGCTGCTGTCGGAGTAGATCTTGGGACGCGGCAAAGTGGGCTTGAGACAGCGAATCGCACTAGCCGATCTGGTCTTGGGCATTCTTGACTATGTCCGAAATTGTCAGCATCAATTGCCAATCTTGAATGCAAGCATCAAGAACTCACGTATTCGTTACATTTGCCCATATCCATCCCTTGTGGCCTTATGCCTTCATAAAGCAAACTCGATCAACTCGCTTTGGAAACGCCAATGAGTGAGCCTGAAGCTCGCCGGACGCCTTTGGTTGTGAGCTGGTAGAGGCGACACATCGTGACCTTGAAAGATCGTTGCAAAAGGAGCTCGGATTGCAACGGCTCTTTTAAGTCAGCAGATCGGCCACGTTCATCGGCATCTCGTCGATCTGGGTCGAGTAGTACACTGAGATCATCATTAGCCCAGTCATACATCCACCAAACCTGTTCCGACTTACACTCAATATCGCGCAGGATCCTCACGTCTTCGCTCGTGACGAAGTTGATCGCCACACCCTTGCGTCCAAATCGTCCCGATCGTCCGATACGGTGGATGTAGTTCTCTCTGTTCGAAGGCAAGTCGTAGTTGATAACCAGACTGACTTGCTGAACATCGATTCCACGAGCCCACACGTCCGTGCTGATCAGCACGCGGGAGTTGCCCTGGCGGAAATCTCCCATGATGCTGTCGCGCTCCTTCTGCGGCATCTCGCCGTGCATGCTCGAGACTGTGAAGTTGGCGTCGCGCATCTTGTCCGTCAACCAGTCCACCTTGCGTCGCGTATTGCAGAAGATGACGGCTTGTGTGATAGTGAGGGTGTCGTAGAGATCGCACAGGGTATCGAACTTCCACTCTTCCTTTTCGACGGCGATGAAGTATTGCTTCAAGCCTTCCAGGGTCAACTCATCACGCTTAACGAGGATGCGGACTGGATCGGTCATGAATTTCGTGGTCATGTCAAGCACATCGTATGGGAGTGTGGCCGAGACAACGACGACTTGCGTGGCTGGTGGGAGGTATCGGTAGACGTCGTAGATTTGCTCGCGGAATCCACGGTTGAGGAGTTCGTCGGCCTCATCGAGGATGAGCATCTTGATGTTGCGAGTGCGGAGGTTGCGGCGGCGGATCATATCTGCTACTCTTCCGGGTGTTCCTGAAACCACGTGCTGGCCATAGTCCAGCTTGCGGATGTCCTCGCCCACGTTCGTTCCTCCAATGCAAGCATGGCACTGGACGTTCATGTAGTCGCCTAGCGCCAGGAGGACGGACTGAATTTGGGTAGCAAGCTCGCGAGTTGGCGATAGTACGAGCGCTGTATTTGCGGTTAGTATGCGCTTCACGAGAGCTCTAGCACGACTTCTGCTTACCCTGTGTCTCACGCACAGCCGTGTCGATGACCTGAAGCGTGGAAATGCTGAAAGTGGCCGTCTTTCCGGTACCGGACTGTGCCTGAGCAATTGTGTCTCTTCCTTTGCAAATTTGAACAATCGCTCGCGACTGCACGGCGGAGGGAGACTCGTATCCATATGCGTAGATTCCGCGCAGCAAGTTTTCCTTCAAGTGCATCGCTTCGAATGTCGGTGCCACGGTGACTTCCTTGGAGGTGGAGAACTCCATGCGCTCCTCCGCCTTACGATCGATGCCTTCGTCCGCCATGATGTGTGCTGTCGTAGAATGTGATTTGGAGGGTGTTGGTGAAGTGGAGAGGAAGAAAGATGAAGAGGTCTTGCGATTGAAGTGCGGCGAGATCTCCGCAAAAGTTTGGCGGGCGAGCTTCCGTTTCAGCCAACCTTCAAAACTTAGAACTCTTCGACCATTTTTGCGCCAAACCAACTCACTCGCTTCAACAACTTCTCCTTCGCCTGAAGACATTGGAACATCAGACCCGAGGGCCCACACAGTACGACATCCACGAGCGAAACTACGAAGAACCAGCAGCTGCGGGCTGCCAGTGAAAGCCGCGATGCTGTACGAGGACCTGCGCGGTCTGCACGAGGATATTGAACGCTTGGAGCAGGCGGTCGCTGAACGGGTATTGGAAGATCCCAAACACGTGAGTATAGCAACCATCTGACTGTGAGTTTCGCGACAGAGCTCACAACTTACAGATCCGTAGCCGACTCGTACGCGACCATGAAATCCAGACCTTCCTCGACCGAATTCAATCACAATCGCAGCGCGCGTTGTCAATATATAAAGAGCAAGAAGCACGAACACAGGAAATCCAGGCGATCAGCACAGGAGATACCTTCGAGGCTTTCCGCGATGAGGTGAAGAAAATCAAGACATACCACGAGCGATATCCGCATGAGCCAGTCGAAAACCTCGAGCGGGCGTACAAGCGTCCACAGGATGGAGGCCCACCGGGAGGCTTTGCAGGAGACATTGAGTCCATGTTCACTGGAGAGGAGGCTTTTGGACGCTTCTTTGACCTCACAATGCTACACGACGAATACCTCAACTTGCCCGGCATGAAGGATGTCCGACGGATCACATACCTGCAGTATTTGGACACATTCGATGCCTTCACACCACCGAAATCTACTCTCTCACGTCAGCACAAGATGACGGAAGAGTACTTCTCGTATGTTGGATCACTCGCACAATATCTCGAGTCCTTCCTCAGGCGGACCAAGCCTCTTGAGGACATTGAGAAGCTGCTCCAGACATTCGACGAGGAGTTTGAGAAGGAGTGGTCAGAAGATAAGGTGCCGGGGTGGGAGGCCATCACAGCAGCGCCCACATCGAATGGTCCAGCCACGGAGGGTACTGGCGAGGGTGTTTGGTGCGCCGACTGCAAGAAGGAGTTCAAGAACGACAATGTCTACAAAGCTCATCTCACCGGGAAGAAACACATCAAAGCCGCTGAAGCGCGCCAAAATGGTGGCGAGTCGAATGGTGCCGCCGCCAACAACACAGCTGCTCCAGTCGCCCGACTGAAGGAGCGCGCGGTGGCTGAGCGGGAACACCGTATCCGCAAACTGGCCTCCACGATGCAGACCGAGCGCGAGGACACCCGGGTGAATGTTGAGAGGAAGGCAGGTATGACCGATCGCGAACGACAACAGGAGCTCGCGGCGCTCTTCGCCGAAGACACAGAAATGGCTGGAGTCGCGCGTGCCGAGGAGGATGATGAAGAGGACGACGGCGAAGAGAAGGTGTACAACCCGCTAAAGCTACCACTTGCATGGGACGGCAAGCCAATTCCGTTCTGGCTGTACAAGCTTCATGGCCTAGGCGTCGAGTTTCCGTGCGAGATTTGTGGCAACTTCGTCTACATGGGTCGTCGTGCATTCGACAAGCACTTCAGTGAGGCGAGACATGTCCACGGACTGCAATGTCTGGGTATTACGAAGCACACTGGGCTGTTTCGGGAGATCACTAAGATTGAGGAGGCCGAGCGATTGTGGGAGAAGCTGGAGCGAGATCGCCAAAAGGAGCTGGAGAGAAAGGGTGGAGACGACGGCGAAGGTGTCATCGAAATGGAGGACTATTCGGGCAACGTCATGCCGAAGAAGGTTTATGATGATTTGGCGAGGTCTGGTTTGCTCTGAGTTGGGTCTTTGCTTCGGAGCGAGGGAGCGAGATTGATGCCGCGAGAAATCCGCCGCTGTGGGCATTCGCGAATCGTCTTCCTGTCGGAGAGATCCGGCGCTGTGCGTCGGCAACATTGCAGCTACCCAGGCTCGGTCGATCATGGTCATGAAATGGCGAGCGACTGGCATAGTCGAGGCTCTCGAGAAGAAGCCGGTCGTCACAGGAGAGCCGACGCCCACAGAGTCCTGACCGAGCGCAAGCATGCCGCAGATGACACTACTGTATTATACTTGCTGTCGTCCTTCATTCGCAGGCGATTCAACGTCGCCCGGAGGACGCTGCACGGACTAGAAGGCGAGGCTTGCTCAAGCTCAATAGTTGCCTAAATAGGAAGCTACGATGGCCAAAGCTACTCCCTTGGCAAAATTCCTCGTGTGAAGGACTACCGTGGCGTTCGCTCTCGCTCTTGATCGCTCCTCCCATACCACTTGTCACTCTGGCATTGATCGTGAACGACTGCACCCCATCGGGCGAGACGGCGGAACGAACCGAACGAATATCGTCACTCCACATCTCTGATTGGCCCATTGGCTCAAAACGTCACGTCTTCAGGAACGTGCTCGTTGAGAGACAATTTGGACAATTTGATAATCCTGCTCCATTCATCGCAATCGATAACATCTACACCTTTGCAACGCTTTTCTGCAGCTCTCACATTCGAACAGGAAGCACGTCCTGTACTCCGGAACTGACCACTTTTCGATCTAAACAACGCATTAGCACCTTCACCAAATTCTACATGCACAGCTTGCGATTGATCTGTCGCCCAAGCTCTTTCTTGAAGTTGCAGAGAGTCGCTCTTCTCGATTCGAGACGAATACAATCAGAACTCGCACTTCCCCTGCGAGCTCGATCTGGGTTCACACGAACTTCACACGCCACAATGGCAACAACAACGAACGCCAACCATGGAGATCTGAACAACACCGAAGTATTACGAAAGACCGTGGCTCTTCCACCAGATCCGGCGTACGCCAGAACGACACTCGCTATTCCTGAAGACAAGGACGACCAGAGCATACGAAATCAATATCGGTCGTTTCTCTTGCCACACGATGTTGCTGCGAACGATTGGGTCTCAAAACTTGAACTCAGCACAGCGTTGAAGATGGCCGAGGCAGATAGGGAGAGGACAGGTGGTGATCGATTGAAAGTCATGGTTCTTTATGGCAGTATGCGAAGTCGGTATGTTGAAAGTCAGATCAACCATTTGAGGCATCGCGTGCCGTACTGATTCGATCGTCAGCTCATATTCTCGACTGCTCGCCTACGAATGTGCACGAATACTCTTCAGACTGGGATGTGATGTTCGGGTGTACAATCCCGAAGGATTGCCAATGAAGGATGATGTTCAGCATAACCACAAGAAAGTGCAGGAGCTTCGCGAGTTGAGCAAGTGGAGCGATGGGCATATCTGGATCTCGCCAGAGCAGCATGGAAATCTCGTAAGTGTCATCTATCTCCATATGTATGCCTATGCTGAACTTCAACCATAGACCGCAGTCTTCAAAAACCAAATCGACTGGATACCCCTGAGCACCGGATCAGTCCGTCCAACTCAAGGCCGCACACTTGCCATCGCTCAAGTCTCGGGCGGTTCACAATCCTTCAACACTGTCAATTCCCTCCGCATTCTTGGCCGGTGGATGCGCATGTTCGCCATCCCCAATCAGTCCTCGGTGCCTAAAGCATACACCCAATTCACCGATGCGGTCGATCCGGCGGACGAGGTGGCGTTCGCTGAAGCAGAAGGCGGCAGTCGACTCATGGCTTCTGGCAACCGCGAACGGCTCGTCGATTGCATGGAGGAGTTCGTGAAGTACACGATTATCATGCGGCAGCATTTCGACCTGTTCAATGATCGGCATAGCGAACGGATGGAGAAGCAGGCGAAGGCGGAGAAGCTGAAAGCTGAGGAGGCGAAGGCCGTGGACAAGGCCGGAGTGGAGGGAAATGCGAAGAGTATAGACAGTGCGACGGTCGTGAATGGGGTGGATGTCGGGGGTTTGTAGTGGTCGGAGCTGCACGAGCGCGGGAACAAGGACAGAGTTCTGTCGGCAGGATGCTGCATTATCACAATACCTCCCTTCTCCTGCTCCAACTGCACAGTCCTTGCCAGCCGAGCAAGACTTGTGCGGTCTGTCGTGCAGAAGGCATCTTCCCTCTCCTGTCCGGAACTGACCAGTCCAAGCTAATCGAGCAAAGCCTGTATGCTGAACATTGCGTGGAACGCTGGGAAGCTCATCGTTGATTCGTACGACGCAGACTTCGGAGAAGGCAAGTAACAAGGGAAACGCCAAAAGTGTTGAGATTCTCTGGCTGCTCCCTCATGACGACGGGTCCTCGCAAAGATCAGGGATGGGTTCGTCGGCGTGGAGGTCAGCCAGCCAAACTTGGCCTTTGGGAGGATCTGGGCGCGGCTGCTTTACGACGAACCTTCGGTGTGGTATCCGCGCCGTACGCCAACAACATCTTGGCGGCCTCAACTGCTTTAGCAAGGAAGCCTGCCCTGCTGGGATGAGAAAGCCGCTGCTCGAGCGCGAGTTTCACGACGAAACCCGTCCAAACGCCCTTTGTACTTGCTTCGTGTTGCAGCAATGCTTTCAGCACGTCCGTGTCGATGTCGGTCATGGGAAATGGTCTGCAACTTGAAATTCCTAGTGCCGCCCGAGCAAGATGTGCAGTCTCCACCCGCTCGTCGCTCAACTGGATGTTTGGTCTCAGCGCAATGATTTCGTCGATGTGATCACGGAGACCATAAGCGAGAAAGAGCTCCGCAAGGTTGGATTCGTGATATGACATTCCTCGTGACTGCCGACACTCATGGCAGTCAGAGTTCCTGGCATGATGTAGCACCAGATCCTCCATGGCAGCCACAGTCTTCGACGCTGTGGAGTGGCTATGATCAAGATAATGAAGTGCCATTCTCATGCTTCCGACGCTGCACATGCATGAACCCGGAAAAGTCGTGTCAATCAGCATGGACTGAATCTGCGTCTGAGCGATATATAGATGGCTCAGGAACATCGGCGATTTGAAGTGAGTGGGGACATTAAGATTCAGCACATCCCTCATGTGTCCCGTGCTGCAGAAGTCGAGAGCAGTCTTGTGCAGGAACTCCACTCGAGACTGCAATAGGTAGTTGAGGACGTCAAAGGTCGAATTCGACTTTAGATCCGGCACTCGAAGGAAGTCCTTGCAGCGAGCATTGAGAAAGGTCTGTATTTCCATGATCATGCTGGCCAAATCATGGAATTGTAGGTCCCTCTCACCTTGCTGGAATGCGAAATCTTGATCATCTATACCCTGCTTGAGAAGCCAATATACGATGAACGACGCCGTCCGGCCCTTCGCAGCAAATGCGGCAGTTATCTTCAAGATTCGGCAGGCATCTCTCTGATACACGGGTCCTGAATCATCGAATATGCGTTTGTAATACTCCTCCAGCTCAGAAGGAAGTCCGTTGACCCGCTGGTGCATCATCTCGAATCCATCACCTTCTCCAAAGCCTTCGCGAAGGGACCGAACCACAAGAAATACCCACAAGAAGACTCCTTGTGCCTCCGAGACGATGACGTCTGCGAGCTCCACATGTTGCGGATTGCTGCGAATCGCCTTTCCCAGTTCATCGAGCACGAAGCGTCGAATATCTTCTCCGGTGAAGTCTTGAATGGAGAGCGACGAGCCCAAGCACTCGACGGAGAGCTCGCCAAAAGCGTTCCGTGGGCGGCTTGACGCGCATATCTTCAGACGAGGAGTCTGCGTGAGTCGTTGTACAAGTTCGACGAGCTTAGTTCTATCGCCCTGGCATTCGTCCAGCCCATCGACAAAGACGCAAAAGTAGGCAGTGTTGTTCGGTTGCTCGAGCACCCTCATCAAAGCCTCCAATAGTTCATCTCGCGACCATGGTTCTTGTTGTTGATACCTATGGCTTCGCTTCCATCGCAGAGGCGTAGCAACCCTGACCAAGTCGTTGCAAGCGCTTAGAACCTGGTACAAAATCGCTTGCAGCAAGCCCTGCTCGGACTTCTGGAGCAATGTGCCGGGATTCCAGAAATATGTCTCGATAACGAATACAGAGCCATGCTCGGCCCATTGAGTCAAGATCTGCTCGGTTTCCGTTGCGTTCGATATGTACTTCATGAGGGTTGATTTCCCAGATCCGGCGAAACCGTTGATCCAGATGGTACCGGAGCCCGATGCCAACCACTTGCGGCACGGGGATGAGTCGTCTTCGAAAATCCATTCGAATGTGTGAGCATGGGCGGGCAAGATTGCGTTTCGGCGCATACTCATTGCAGGGTTGTAAAGGCTGCCGATGATTCTCGTGGTCTTAGCTGCGTCACGTTTTGCTTCGGCTCGGCTCTCCTCTCGCCGTTTGAGCTCCGCAAAGCCTTCTTCAATCTGGCGTTCGAGCCTCGAAGCATGTTCTTTTGCGGTGTGCAAGAGTATTCGCTGCAACTCGACAACACTCCTTGCGTTCTTCACCTCAGTTTGCTCAACAGCATGCAATAATCTCTCGAGAGCTGGCATCAGAGTCAAGTTCAGTTCCTTGGACCACTCTGTTGCCTCATCCCTGATGATTTGCAAGAGAACGTTCGTGAGAAAGACATGGATTTCTTGCAGGTGTTTCTGATGAGCTTCAATGGTCTTCCTCTTCTTGAGAGCCTTGATCGTCTGGACACACACTCTCCACTTCCGTTCCAACCCAACTAAGCCTTCCTGTACTTTCACGCTGCGCAGTAGATCAAGAAGAATTTGAGCCTCCCTTCTCAATTCCTTTGCGATATTCTCGACATTCATCTGTTCGGTGGAGGGTGCGCGACTTGGATCGTGGTGGGAGGTGATGAGGCTGTCCGCGAAAGTGTGCTGTTGGTCGACCCATTGTTCGAGCGCGATGTTATCCTGTAGGCCAAGCTCATCTGATGCCCAGAGCTTTGTGATTTCTGCAATGCACGAGGCGGAGAAATGGATGACTTGTATGATGCTGGACGCCGCTGCGACGGCGGCAAGGCCTGTGACAGGATCTGCCATAGTAGTAGACGAATCGTTTGGCTTAAGAGAGCGAAGATGCGGTTGAAAAGGAGAGCGACGACAAGAGTAAACTTACTTACATTGCTGAAAGGCGAACGTTAGGACTTTGAACTGTAGACCACCTTTGCTAGGCATTGTCTTACAGTGCGAGTTTTTGTTAGCATGTTGAGTTTGTGTTAGCAGGCAAGTCAGGGCTTTTTGTTCGCACGCAAATCGACTGTACTTGTCTAGCAGCCATCGGCCCTCCATAGAGCAAGATAGCTGCGAGAAGAAAGAAACAGAGGCCGTCCTGTGTCTGCAGGCAAGCAGTCGGCATGACCGGCCATTCCAGTCATATCCAAGTCCTTCGTGTCACGCCAACTTTGTCATCTATGCGGGATTTTGTTAGCATACAAGGTCATTCACTCTGTGAGGTGGATGTTTGTGTTGTGCTGACCGCAAGGGGAGCAAGAGGAAGTGTCGTCCGGCTCTCAGACGGCCACGTGATCGCGGGAAGAGTCTTTATCCGGTCGGTTCATGAATCTCCCCCTGTCTGGCCGAGCCCTGCTTCTCGACGGCCAAAGAACCGCGAAACCCCGCAGCCACGATAGCGTGCTGACGCGCTGTAAACGGCAATTCTGATTTGCCAATCGCGCCTGGATGCCATCGAGCCGCCATGTCTTGCCGGTCGTCATCCAGGACGACCACCTGGAGCTTGCCCGTCTGAACTGCCGTCCGGCAGCGTGGAAAAGTTAGCCATGGGTAGACCGGAAGACATAAACTGCTCTGTCCCTCTGCCAGCGTAGGTGTTGTTTCTTGTCTTGCCATCCTCTTCCTCCATTCGCCCCGCGATCCTACTACTACCCTACCAGCAACAGAAACGAAGAACCCCGTCTCCAATCCACTCTCTATTCTTATCCTCACATCAATACACAATGGCCACCAACGGAGCACCAAAAGCCCAGCAGGGCTCAGGCCGTCAATACGACCCCGACTTCACAGCAAAGGTCATCGGAACATGCGGTCCCAAAACCAGCCCTCGCATGATGCAAATCTTCTCAGGCCTCGTTCGACACATCCACGACTTCGCCCGCGAAGTCGACCTCACGCCCGAAGAATGGCTCGCGGGTGTCAAGTTCCTCAACGAGACGGGCAAGATCTGGGCCGAATCAGACGGCAAGCGCAACGAAATGCACCGCCTCTCCGACATTGTCGGCCTCGAATCCCTCGTCACCGAAATCGCCAACTACGTCCAAATGGACGACCCGAACTACGCTCCCACATCCGCTGCCATTCTCGGTCCCTTCTGGTCACCCAATGCTCCGTGGAGGGAACTCGGCGACTCCATTATCCAAGACGAGCCGAAAGATGGCGTCGTGACTTACATGCACGGCATCATTCGCGACATGCAGACCCACCAGCCCATCCCGGACACCACGTTCGACATGTGGCAAGCGTCCTCGAACGGCAAATACGACTTCCAAGACCCAGAGAACCAGTCCAACAACAACCTCCGCGGGAAATTCAAGACCGACGAGAACGGCGAGTACCGTCTCTACTGCCTCCGACCGACCGCCTACTCCCTCCCCACAGACGGTCCTTCGCACCAACTCCTCACCGCTGTCGACCGCCATCCTATGCGTCCCGCTCACATCCACTTGATGATCACCAAGGAGGGATACAAGCCTTGCGTTACGCAAATCTACCCCAAAGATGACCCGTGGTTGGAAACCGACACTGTCTTTGCGGTGAAGGACGATTTGGTCGTTGACTTCGTTCCATTGAAAGAGCTGCCGAAGAACATGCCGGAGAATAAGGGCAAGGGCGGCCCGGCGACGAGGGAGCTGGAGTTGGATATTGTGTTGGCGCCGAGTCACACGCATTTGGTTGCTACACAGCCTGTGGAGCACAGCACTTGAAGAGCAGGATGTGGGACGTATGTACTTGGACATCTGTGAAACCCTTGTCTCGATAGACATGGCGGCGTTTGGGATCTGAAGGGCAAAATCTGTGTCGGGACTCAGCATTTAGCGTTGTTGATATTTCGAATTTATGGACATTCACGCAAGTCTCCGGTACTTCTTCAGGTTGTCTGACTGTCCGTGACTGCACTAGGAAGCTCAGCCTAGAGTCAACTTGCTGGCCGTGAACAGATGAGGCGTTCAATCTGAGCTTGACCAAAGGTGGTTCCGTGAATTGCAAGGCATCTCCAAACCGCTGAACCGTCTCGATGGTATCGTCAATGTCCTTGCATGTCTAATACGGCTGACACTCCCTCTCCAACCACCTCCTCGTCAACTCATCCTCTTTGAAGAACGGCGCAGTCTTCTCCAAGACCTCCGCATGATACGCATTCAACCACTCTCTCTCCTTCTCACTCAACAGCCCCACATCCACCAACTTCCTACACATCGGCACCATAGTGACATGCTCGAACCCAAAATACGGCTTGTCTCCGAATCTGTACTTCGTCTTCACCTCCTTGACCATGACAATATTCTCAATTCGAATTCCGAAATTGTCGTCTTCGTAGTAGCCCGGCTCGTTGGAGATGACGTTGCCTACTGACAGTGGTACTTCGGAGTATTGAATTCGCGTGCCGATGCCAATGGGACCTTCGTGGACATTGAGGAATGAGCCGACGCCGTGGCCGGTGCCGTGGCGGTACTCCAGGCCGTATTGCCAGAGATGTTGTCGGGCCAAAGTGTCGAGAGCGAAACCTGAGGTTCCTTTGGGGAAGACTGCCAGTTCGAGACCGATGTGACCTTTCAGCACGAGAGTGTATGCTTCGCGTTCTTGATCTGTGGGTGTGCCGAAATGTAGCGTGCGGGTGGTGTCGGTTGTGCCATCGAGGAATTGAGCGCCAGAGTCGCAGAGGTAGATCTTGTCCTTGTCGATGATGCTGCAGCTACCAGGCTGGGGACTGTAGTGGATCACTGCAGCGTTCGCGCCTGTTGAGGAGATTGTGTCAAAGGACAGGCCGACGAACTTATCGTGCTTGCTTCGGATCTGTTCGAGCTTGTCGGCGCCGCCGACTTCGTCCAGAGTGGTGTTCTGCTTCGCGACAAGCTCATTCTCGAGCCATGCGAAGTATTCGCTTAGAGCCGCACCGTCGCGAATGTGGCAATTGCGCATACCGTCCAGCTCGGTTGTGTTCTTAATGGCTTTGGCATCTGCGATTGGTGATCGAGCTTCGTCGACTTTCTCCTCGCCACCAAGAGATCGAAATAGTGCCCATGAGGCCTTGGTCGAGAGTAGATACTTCCGCTTGGATTTTGTTGAGCCATTCGTTGATGGCTCCGAGGCAGCCAAAGCAGTGATGTCCGAGAATATGCTTTCGTATGGACGGATGTTTACTCCTTCAAGATGCGCTTTGACATCCTGCGGTAGCTTCGTCTCGTCAATGTATAGCGTTGCCTCCTCAGGCGTGATCACAGCGTAGGAGAAGAAGACCGGGTTGTACGGGATGTCGTTGCCCCGAAGATTGAACAGCCATGCAATCTCATCCAGCATGCTCACGACAAACGCCGCGGCTTTCTTCTTGTCGAGCTCTTTTCGCAATTCTTCGATCTTCTCTTGAAATGGCTTGCCAGCATATTCGGTCCCCAGCACTCTAACGGGTTCGTTGGGTCGCGCCGGCTTGTCCTTGCCCCATACTTGATCGACCAGGTTCTCTGCAATCGCTGCCAGCTCTTGTCCGCCCTTCTTCTTGATCTTCTCGCCGAGTTTCCGACCTTCAGGTGCCGTCAGAACCGTCGGATCTACACCAACAGTCTTGCCTCCCTCAGCCTGATCGACTGTCCATTCCTGCCATGTTGGAACGTCTTGCAAGCCTTGCTTCAACAACTCCCAATTATCATCCAGCTGCTGACCGGCCTGGTTGAAATATCGTCCATCCGTGGCGAGAGCAGCCTTGTCCAGCGATACGATTGCCGTACCAGCGGATCCCGTGAAGCCAGAAATGAACTCTCGTCGGGCATCGGTCGCAGCTATGTATTCGGACGAATGGGCATCCTCAGATGGTACGACTGGGAGGAGTGTCAGTCAGCCGTCGTGTCTCTGCGGTGAAAGCCGAATCCTACTGTAGATATCTACCTTGTGCTGGCTCATCAGCTTCCGAAGCCGATTGAGCCTGTCAGTAGTATCGACTTTGGCCATCTCGACCGGTCTGCAAGCTCGGAGTGAAGAGGAGAAGTTGCGCAGTGTGGTCGTCGAATTGCGCGACACACGGAATATGTTGGCGAGCATGTAGAGACGATCGAGTGTGCATGAAGAGCTTCCGTATGAGGAAGGTAGAGGTGGGTCATTCAAGCCGGACCCGGGTAAATTGGAAGCTGAACATCCGGTCTCAAGGATCAACAGCCGGTCCTTCTTATCAAAACCGTGTCACCTCAACTTCGAGGAATCTTGAGTCACATCGATCAGAGTACAGAGACTTGCCATTGCATGCCATTGGAAGCCATGCCAGCCGTCTAAGCACTTATCAAGAGGAGTACACCCTGCAACGAGACTTCATCCCACGGGCCTTTCGCATCTCGGACTTCAGTGCAGTCATGGCGCCCAAAAACATGACAATCAAGCGGGCATTGGCCATTGCATCTCAAATACGATCCTATTCTGCGCCTGCAGACCGTACGATTCCTGCGGCCAAGCAGAAGTACGTGCCGACATCTGGGACCTATCCGAAGGGCTTCCTCGCCGGCAGCGCTTTTGCAGGCGTGAAAGCCAGCAACACCAAATACGATGATCTCGCACTGATCGTCTCGGAAAAGCCATGCGTCGCAGGAGCCGTCTTCACACAAAATGTGTTCAAAGCCGCTCCCGTGAAGGTGTCTCAAGGAATCCTCGCGGAAAAGAAAGGCTCCGACATTCGCGGTGTCGTGGTCAACTCTGGATGTGCCAACGCCGTGACTGGAGGCCTTGGAAATGACCATGCTCGAGCCATGGCTGCGGCGACTGATCGCTGCTTTGGACACGATAATCCCGAGTCACTGCAAACCCTAGTGATGAGCACCGGAGTCATCGGCCAGCGACTGCCCATTGACAAGATCACATCTGCCATTCCCAAGCTTCACGAGTCGTTGGGATCGACCCACGAGCACTGGCTTGCCGCAGCCCAGGCCATCTGCACCACCGACACGTTCCCCAAGCTCATATCGCGGACCTTTACTCTTCCAAGTCATCCGGAAACAACTTACAGCATCGCTGGAATGACCAAAGGTGCTGGTATGATCCATCCAAACATGGCTACGCTGCTAGCCACCGTCTGTACAGACGTCGCCGTCGATCCACAGTCCGTGCACAAGTTCCTCACCTCCGGCACGAACAAGTCTTTCAACTGCATCTCGATCGATGGAGACACTTCCACCAACGATACGCTGACGTTCTTCGCCAATGGCGCAGCATCGCCAGCTAATTTTCGGCCTTTAATACACGGCAAGCAATCCGGCAATGCCGATGTCACTGCTTTTCAAGATGTTTTGGATGACTTCTTGACGGAACTCGCACAATTGGTGGTTCGAGACGGCGAAGGCGCCACCAAATTCGTCACTATCCGCGTACGAAGCGACATAAATTACAAAGCCGCCAAACGCGCGGCCGTGAGCGTTGCCTGCTCGTCGTTGGTCAAGACTGCACTCTACGGCAAAGATGCCAATTGGGGTCGGATCCTGTGCGCTGTCGGATATGCCCCCGGGATCATGTCCAGCACAACAATAAATGCTGACAGGCTAGTCGGGAAAGAGGCGAGTCAAACAGACAAGAATGGCAGGATTCCTATCTTGCGCGGCAAAAGGGCATCAGCTCAAGTCGAACCATCGCGCACGAGTGTCAGCTTTATTCCGAGCGATGGCAGTGAAGAGCTGAAACTGCTGGTGCGTGGGGAGCCGCAAGAAGTCGACGAGGTGCGTGCGAAGCAGATTTTGGAGATGGAAGATCTCGAGATACTGGTGAGACTGGAAGATGGTCCACCGGAAGTGGAAGAGCAAGATACGGAAGGAAGGAAGCGAGCGCCAAGAACCGTCAAGGAAGCAGTCTTCTGGACATGCGATTTCAGCCACGAGTATGTCACGATCAATGGTGACTACAGGACGTGAGTGGTCTAAGGGTCTTGCGTACGGTTTCATCGGAAATGAACGCAAGGAAGAGCTGCTTTTGTGCAGAACAGAAATGGAGTCAGTTCGCCAAATCAGTGTTTCACCGTCGTATCAGCTGAACCTCATTCTCGTTACAGTCAAATATCATGTTGCCTTCGCAGCCCCGTGCCTCTGGTTGTGATCCGACCATCAATTGGAGACTTCGTTCGCCGCTCCGTCCTCGCTCTCGCCCCTTATGCAATCAGTCTTGTGTTCGCTTTTCCAATCCATTTTCTGGCAGACTTTATCGCAGTAGAGAGCACTCTTGCAGCGACCGCAGGTCAGCAGTACTTTGCCCGGGCCAGACCTTGCGCTGCAGAACGTGCAGTTACGCTTCGTCCTCCTCTCTTCGGCCGAGAGTGGCAGCGCAATCAGCTCTTCTATATTCCATATGACGAATTTGCAGAGGTTGGGATCATTTCCCGAAAACGACCACTCTGACATAGAGGCAATGATCGTCGACGCCGCGACTCCAGCGGCCATCATCTCGTGGCGCCTTCTATAGATGTCGACGATCTCGTCGGCGGACTCTCTCAGCATAGAGAGACAGTCGGGGACTGCGTGTAGATGTTGGTGAACGATGCGCTCGCCAGTCCTGATGAGTTCCCTGCCGTCGTCACCGCCTATCAGCTTGCCGACGACCATGAGCTTGTGAACGTTGGGGAAGATAGCGTTGGCCGCGACTCTGTCCGTCATCACTTCATCCACTGGCATGGTCTTCCGATCTCGCTCCCACCTGTTCGTAGCGCTGCGTCTATGTTAGTATGGTTCGAAGGTCACAGACAGGGGGGATTGCGGACAGATTTCCTAGCTTGACAAGCCTTGCTCGCTCTGCAGCATCCATAGTCGCCATAGCGCGGGAACTTCAAGTACAGATGATGGTGGGTGGGAGGTAGACCATTGATAGTGGAAGGCTTTGAATTCTGAGCTTTTGAGGAATGCGTAAGGTGTCTAGATCCCCGAATCGACAAAGGAACTGATTGCTACCAGATTCTGACAGTAGCGGCGGCGTCGAGCTCCGACAAGAACGTTCCCAAGTGTCGTAGCGAGCGAAGAGACAAACTGCCAACTTGGTATCATTTGGTCTCATGATCAGCTCAAGCTTGACCACAATCTAAGCAGAGCCTGACCTGAAACCATGCTTCCTCCGAAACCAATATCCCAAGTCAAGACCTGTCTATCACGGCGACATGTGCCGTCGTCCTCCTTCATGTTTGGCAATCCGAGAGCGCTCTCCTTCAAGCGTTCTCAGGAAGCTTCGACTTCCGCTTCGTTGCCCTCTTTCGCCTTCGCCGTGCAGTTCGCCTTGTGTCTCTGCTTGAAATCCATCTTCTGGCAGGTCCTGTCGCAGTAGAGCGCACTCTTGCAGCGAGCACATGCGAGCAGCTTTCTGCGTTCCGTGGACCGCGCGCCGCAGAACGTGCAATTTGTCTTTCTGACCTCTGGGGAGAGTGGTAGCGCAAGGAGTTCCTCGATGACCCATGTGTCGAGCTCTCGAATGGTAATAGAGCTCTCATCAAAGCTGTCTTGCCCAAGTACGGCATCGGTCTGTTCCTTGATCTTGGCAGCCGCCACCTCATGACGCCGTCCAAAGGAATAGCTCATGTCATTGACGGACGTTCTGATCGCGTAGACATATTCGGGGATCACATCTCGACAGCGGCGTTCCAAGCGCTTACCCTCCCTAGTGAATGCGTCGCCGGCTTCGCCTAAGAGCTCACCAACGATCAACAACTTCTGCGCCGTCGGGGAGAACATGTTAAAAACGGACAATGCTGGCATTGCGCTATGTTCTGGTCGGAGAAAGGTCGCTGAGTCTTTTGCAGCCTTGTTCATAGCGCTTCGCATCCGTCAGCATGTTTCGGGGATTACAACGGGGACATATCGAACCGTTGGCCGACTTTGATAAGCCTTGCGCGTTCCGTGGCATCCATTGTAGCCATTGCGCGACACACGATGTGCAGCTGATGCGTGTGGATTGGTCGTCAAGGCGCATGAAGCTTGTATGGAGGTCGTGGTTGTATTAGAGTCCTGCTGTGCAACTAGCTGACAATCAGAGGAATCTCTTCACCACGTGGACTCGGAAGAAGTGTTGTACGACGCACCTTTGACATACGAAGTGCTGTGTTTGGCACGGATAAGACAGCCTGCTTCACTCGAATTCACCGCTTTCACGTGAACCGCAACTGGTGCTTTAACCGAGCCCTCCCACAGCCAGGACATACCCTTAAGATCGCCTGATGACATCCAGAATCCAATCCTTCGCCTCCTTCGCCTCCGACAAGCCATACGGGAACATAAGCGGGAAACAATGCGTCTGTTTATCCCATTGCAACCACTCCCCCTTGATTCCCAGTGAATTACACTTATCCCTGAGCAGTGCCGCGTCCGGAGATAAAATGTCGTATGTTCCAGTCACGCCATGAATCTTCACATCCCTCCTCGACAATGGTCCAAAATCTGCCAATAGCGGGGATACGCGAACATCACTTGCATCCCATGCCCCTCGCCACGTATTGGCTGAGGAGACCACGAATGGCATTCGTAGCAGTGGATCGTTCTTCTCGATCTCTTTCATCTGTGGATTACTTCGTCGCAGGTCGGTGGATGGACAGATCGCCATTACAGCTTTGGGACATAGAGCATCTGGATTTGCGAGTAGAGAGTTGAGAACCAGACTCAGCACGATGTTGCCGCCAGCGGAGTCTCCAGCAAATATGACTTCTTCGTTGGCTTCTTGCGCTGAAGCCAGAAGGGCATTGTACAGATGCATGATTTGAGGGAAGGCGACGGGAGCGGGTGTGTTTGGCGCCAGAGGATAGCTGACCAGCGCAACGACGAAATCGGGTAGCTGCAATGCCATCTCCGTAATCAGGCTCCAATGTTGTGAAGAAGCGGGCGCCTGCCAGCCTCCGCCGGCGAAGTAGTATAGTCTCGTTGAAGTCTTCTTCGCCCCAGACTCATGCTTCGATGACTGCGATGTCTCTTTCCGCCGAAAGTCGTAAAGCCATATATCTTCCACTTTCCGCTCTGTGACATCCAACTTCTTTCGTGACTTGCCTGGAATGTCTAGCTTGGGCGAGCCAGCCGGGAACTCTTTCTTCGGGGCAACGAGCTTGGTGTTGAATGGTCTCAAGCAGCTCTGGAGTATGGCCATCAACGGCGATCTGTCCTGGCGATAGGTGATTTTGATCGAAGGCTTATGGCTCGCGTCTGGATTCGATCGAGACGCCATTGTTGTCGACATCTTGAGGTTGTACTGGTGCTTTCGAGGAGTATAGGATGGAGAAAGGATGAGAGAGAAAAGGAGAATGCACTGACCTACCGCGATGCGATTTCGCAAGCCTCATGGCACAGGCGACGCGGCGAATGACACGCTTTTGACCGATGAGGCTTGAAGGAGTTTGAGACGTGGATGACGGGGTCGTCTGAGGGTCGTGACGATCTTAGGTTCGATCGGAGCTTGGCGACCTAGCGGCTGAAGTGGAGCGAGGTCCGGACCTGGATATTGTGGAGACGAGGTCTTTGGAATGTTGTTGAGCACTTCGGACGAGAAGATGTTGTTATGCTAACATCCATGAGGGTTTGGAGTGAGGGTTTGGAGTGAGGGTTTGGAGTGAGGGTTTGGAGTCCAGCTGTAGAAGTGAGGATCATGTTGTGCACGGATCACATAATGCACGCCCCTCCGAGAGCA
>JYJE01005668.1:0-16106 GCA_000983655.1 Zymoseptoria brevis | reverse complement strand
CTAAATCTTAATCCGCGCTCGGTCCGACTAAGTAAAACCGACGAACGATATAAGTAGCCGTCGCCCGTACGGAACCGCTTCGTATATCTCTACTTAGCGGATAGTATAACGCTCGAGTTTCGCTCGACTAATAACATATAGCTACTCTTTAAGTCCGAGCCGTCCGACTACTTATACTAATTAGAAATAGATTAAAAGTATACTTACTACGCGCGTTACGAAAGATACGCTCGACGCTATTACTATTACTTTCCCCTACTACGTACCGGTAACCTTCCCTTAGGTAATCGGAGTCGGTACCTCCGCTACGCTTAATAAGAGTCTTTAGCTATACCTAGTATACTAACTTAATAGGCTAGACGGAACCCTTACCTACTATACGACTACTGCGAGTGAGTATGGGTTTATAGAGGTCTACTCTAGCGCTACGATATAGGCCTAAAACGTAGGATATATCCGCTTCTAAGATACTAAGCGCCGCGCTAAGTATATCGCGCCCTTTACTAAGCCGTATATTATCTACTTCTAGCGGAAGAATAGGACTATTCTATATAGCTACTTACCTCCCTAGGAGAAGTAGTTTTAGTTTCTATAGTAGAGCTATACTAACTACCTCGTAGTCCGCTCTTCCGCCCTATATAGCTATTAGAAATACTTATATAAGGTCGTCGACGTTATAAGTAGCGATAAGGAGGAGATTATACCTTACGGTAGACGAGGATAGCTAGACGACGCCTACCCGTATAGTAATACTATCGTTAGCTATATAAAGGCTCGGGATAAGACGGTATACTAGGTCTATTACTCGCGGAGGAATCGGCTCGTCTATATTACGATATCCGAGTAAGTTTAGTTATATTTCTTCTCTACGAAGGCTTCTTAGTCGGGGGTTTTAGGCTAGAGTTTTAAGCTTTCTATTTATAATCTAATTGCCTTTAGTTATATTTCTTCTCTACGAACGCTTCTTAGGCTAGGGACTTAGGCTAGGGTTTTAAGCTTTCCGTTCGTAGTCTAGTTATAGGTACGGGGTACTTATATACTAGAGTTAACCTAAATTACGACGGACGGAACTACGACTAAATATCTTAATAGCTACGAGTCCGATTAATTTATAAGTTTAATACTAGTATAGATAGGGTACTACGATATATATTCCTAATTTTTAGCGAGTATTCTATAGTATATAGTAGAATATAAAAACATAGGGACTATAGCTTAGGGCCTATAGCCGTAAAGCCGCGCTATACCGCTTCCGGACCTAGGGGCTATAGAATTCTATTACCTCTAAGGGATCCTATCTATTAGGACGGCGGTATCGGTTTATAATACCTCTAAAGGCTTAGGGGGTTATAATCGTCGCTAGCGAAATCTTATATTCTAGCCCCTAAATGCTTACTAAGAATACGTAGCTTAGTAGTAGAGTTAGTATTAACCCTACCGGCGAGTTAGTAGTAGTAGTAAGGGACCCTCCTCTACTAGTAACTATACTAATAAGAGTACTAGATAAACGTAGGGTCGATTCTCGCCGGGTACTCGTCGATAGATATAAATTAATTAGGATAGACTAAGGGACGAGAGAGATAACGTCCTAATAAGATGCCTTACCGATACGATACGATACTATACGATACTATACTATACGCTATACTACTTTGTTCTACCCGGTCTATTTAGTTAGTATTACCGCCTAGGGTTAAAGTAGAGGTAATAGGTCTTATATAAGGTAAAGCCGTACCCTACCTATATAAGTAGGAGCTAAGAACTAGTTTAACGGACGTAGCTTAATAAATAAACTACTAGGCGAACACCGATTCGTAGCGGTTTACGGTAACAGGTAGAGTTTATATAGGTCCTTACGATAGGACCGGCGCGTTAGAGTTGTCCCGATAGTGCGGGCCAGACTTCGCGAGTCTATAACACTACACCGCAACTAGGTAGTCGGGTTGGGTTAGAGCTAGTCTAGACTGGGGGCGGTGTGTTGCTCCTTTTCTAAACTCATTATCGCTCTCTGGATGATCCGAACTGAGTATGATGTACTGCACAGCAAAGAACGGATACATAGCGTATGAGGTAACATGAAAGGTGGAAGTCGAAGGAATTTGGCCATGTAATGGTCGTCGATCCGGAAGAGGTCTAGAAGTGGTCGCGAGATATGCAATCTTAAGAGCCGCCATCCCCGAAACGACCTTGCCCCTCAGGCCCTGCTCGAATACTCCTCTGGCATCATCGAACTGTAAAAGCTGGGCCGGTGTCATGGCATAGCGGTGGACTGTCGTGAAGATCAACTCATCCGCGCGACCGATGCCCTCTTCGAGCACAAGCACCTTCGTCGTCTACGCCGGGCGCACTGTCGCTACTTCAATCCACCGAAATCTCACAAGCGCTCCGCTCTACCGCTCCTCGTACTCGTCGCGCCGTCGTGGTCGGTGGTCCTTAAGAATCGACCCAGTCGCTGGTCGCAGTGCTGCCACATATTTTCCTTGCGCCGTCTCGGCGATGGTCTGTCGTAGAGGGCGTGAAGACATCGCATAGCGCACAATGCGCGATATATGATGTGGAGATTTCGTGGCCTATAGAGCATCCTCTGTCGAGACCGCAGAGTCGTCGAATGCCGGTAGACGAGAAATTCGGAAGGGATTCATGGCTCCTTGTGCTTCTGGCTGCTGTTATGGATGTGGCGACTTGCAATGTGGTGGGTTCTGTCTTGATCGGGTGAGGCGGCAATGTTTGATCCCTGTCCAGGTTTGCCATTGTTCGACGAATCTACCGCCTTCAAGGATAACTTCATCCCACACGCATCCTCGCTCCGCCACAACTGGCGGACCAGCGTTTCGGGTCCAAAGGGGACAAAAGGGATCAAAGAAATGACCTTGGCCGGTGCCGCTGAGGTCTGTGTAGTCGAGCCGAAGAGAGCGGCAGCTACCGGCCGTGTGGAGAACATGATTCCGTCTGCAGAGATCCATCGTTGAGACTGTCCTTGCCGTGAATCAGTCCGGCCGAAAAGAACAAGCATGCGAAGCACGTTCTGCTCGAGTCGAGAGGTTATTGGATTGTGAAGCGCATCGTAACCTCAAGCGAAGCTAGTAGCACCATCTGCCGATACGGATGTCCGAGCCTTGGCTGAAGCATAAGGAGCAGAGCTTACAGGAGGAGAGCAAGCGAGAGTACGACTCCCGACAAGATGCCTTATGCGAAGAAGTTTGCTAACCTGCAGACTGTGTATGACAAGCTTGAGCAGGCTGTGCCGACAACCGCTGAACGGGAGACTGGGCTCGTTTCCGGCACTCGTTTGACTAATTTCCGTATGGGTGCTCGCGATCCTTTAGTTTCCCGGTTACTAAGCCTTCAGATCGAGTTCGTATGCCGCTCCCAAGTAGAGCCCGATGAGACTAAATAGTTCAGGCTCTTTGTTAATAGCAGCCGGCTCTCCTCCCGTAACTGCTGCGCTGGTCTCAATCTTGTAGAAGAGTTGTTAAGTGTTCTCGAGAGGCCGTCGGATGCCCTTCTCGCCAGCGCCTTACCCTAGCGCCTTGCCCGTCTGGTCTTAAGTGTCAGTGTCTGCACTAGACTTGTCTTGCGCCTGTTCAGTCTCTCCTGTCTGTGTATTAATTAAGACACCAGCCAAGTTCGATTCGGCTGCAATTTGCGTTTCTGACGCGGATGTGTGCTCCTCGGAAACAGGGACTCTGCACCTCCACCGCATCCTAAACTTCCTCCCAGGTCGTGTGATGGACATCATTGTTTGTATCGAGAAACGGCGCAGTACGGTCGATATTACTCTTTCCGGCACACAGCAAAAGCCGGTGGAGTCCGTGTGATCTAAGCTGCAGCTGCTTGAACAATGATTATATCGATGCGGTCCTTGTTCGCGGGCTGGACCAGACCCAGTCAGATTGCTGGCCGATGCGTGAGTTGCATAGGTTTACTTCCGGCGGTGTTAATCGATGTCTCGCCCAGTCCGTTTCGCTCCCACATCCAAACTTGGCAAGATCCACCGCTGGTCGCAAAAGTGTGTTCACTGCGCCCTAGACCATAGCGACAACGTCGTCATGGTGGTGTGCAGCTCTGAATTATAGTCCAGATCGAGCTGGGTAGAGAGGTCGTCGACCAGTTCGGCGTAGAGAGGACGTCGGCGGTATGGAGAGGAGGTCGGTCGAGAGAGGACGTCGGTGTTGAGAGACAACGTGGGCGGTGAAGAGGACGATGTATCTCGATAGGTGGAAGGAAAGAGGCCGCAGTGCCGTCCAAGTCCGGCTCCAAGTTGTTCGAATTATGTCGTAGACGGCTCCAGCAAGCGATCATTTCAACGGCGTCGGAAGGTGTACCGCTGTCCACGTGCTTGTTTCGAGAGTGAGTGTACTTTAGTAATATTGGTGTTGGCGTTCTTATTTTCGGCGTCCATGTACTAGTCGTTTTGGTGGTGCTCGGTTGATTAGTCGATCTCGTTGGCTGATATTGAGTCCTTAATGTCTTCTTCTTCCTCTTCGTCGCAGTAGTCCCCGGCTCTTTTCAATTTCGTCGGTGTCGTCCTCGGTGCTGTTGCTCTCTCGATACCTCATGCCGTAGGCAACCACCTACCGTTACCTTGGGGAGCCAAGCCCTTCCAAAGGTTGTCCAGCCACGTTAGCCGTTACATTTCCGCATTGGACATGCTCTTGTTGTCCTCTTCTGGCAGAATGATACCGTTCTTGCTGTGGAGCGCGAAGCTTACAGGTACCTGAGGTGTAGCTTCGGCGCCGACCACTCGACACGGTCACGTAGTCGTGCAGAAGTGCGGTCGATGGGTAAAGGTAACGAGCGAGTCGCAGCCTGGCGCTTGAGATTCATATTGTCGTAGGAGACCATATCATGTTTCCGATCGGTCGCGGCGTTGGCCAAGGCGCTCGAATTCTTCTTCACCGCAATTCGTCCACGGGATGGACCTGCGTAACTAGGGCGATGCCGAGGAGGCTGGAACTTAAGACGTCTGTCGTCCACAATAGGAAGAGCACCAGCGCGTGACTTTAGAAAGATTTGACTATGTTCTGTTCTGCTTGCTTCAAGCGCTATGGTTGTCTGTAGCTTCACTGCTCCATATCTTACGCATCGAATCATGGCGCCGGTCGCACTGCGGACGCCGAACGCAAACTGTCTTAGTTCCAAACGATGTTAACTCAAAATGCTCGACAATGTCAGAAACCAATGTTCGCTGCTAAAAATCTTCGCTGTGGACCTGCAAGGACACACTCTAGCACATCTTAACACTACCCACCGCGATGTCGCAGCAATAATGCTAATAAGGAACAATCTGCATGGAATTAGTAAGTCGACCAGAAGCCCATAGTGGAAGAATCGACTAACCACTTTCTGTGAACCGGGAGGCTTACTATTCCCTTAATGTCTTCGGTAGTTTCGGCATTGCTCGCGGACGGGTTCTCTATGTTAGACATGAAGTGCTCCAAGTCCGGTGTTCGATCGCGCTGCTAGCCCTCATAACGAGCGGAGTAGTTTTCCTATCGCTGCAATCCCCGACGTCTGCGAGCCCGAGCAACTGTAGGTGTGTCGTTCGCGACGGGATCGTCGAGACTACGAAACGTATTTCTGCGTCTGCGTATAGGTCTAAAGAGAGGTTCCAGTTCTTGCACTATGCGTTTCGGGACTACGAGTGTCTTGCGCGTCTTCTCCCGGCCAGAGCTCTTAGACGTTGTTATGGAGACCGGCGCAGCTACTATGCGTTTCGGGACTGCGGGTGTCTTGCGCGTCTTCTCCCGGTTAGAGCTCTTAGACATTGTTGTAGAGACCGGCGTAGCTACATAGCTAGCATAGAGCATGTCTTCTAACTCCGCAATACGGGCGTATACAGCTTCTAGATTTTCCTTGTCTAGCTCTCTAAGGCTTTTTAAGGCCGCAATATGTTCCTTTTGTTACTTCGTAATGCTTGTCTCTAAGTTCTCTAGCTGTTCGAAGTAGCTCTTCGAGATCGTAACAAATTCTTCTTATGTCTTCGAAGTGCCCGCGGCGATCTTCGATATCCTTTCTACGGCTTTAAGAACCGTGTCCGGCATAGCGACGGTTTCGTACGGACGTAGCTTAGCGAATTAGCGGTGCTTTCTCGTAGCGGAGTTATACGGAGGCTAAGAGGTAGCGTTCTTTTATAGAGGAGTCGTACGGAGGTTAAGACGTAGTGTTCTTTCGTAGAGGATTAAGTATACCGGCTCTACTACCGGGCAAACGTTATAGCGTACTCGAAGGGAAGGCGCGGCTTAGTATATAGTACTACTAAGAGTAAGAGGAGTAGGGATACATTGTCGTAAAGCGTAGTAGTCGACGGTATCGGCGGGTATTATTATATAATTCGTAGTAGTCCGGGGTATCGGCCGGTCTTTAAGTATTATATAGTCGTAACCGCGCGGCGCGGCGACGTATCGCGAGGCCATTAGTACTTCGTACGCGTACACTCGTTAGAATCGTTACTTCCTATTATTATGCCGTAACTTTGTCGACAAAACCTTAATATATAGGAACGAGCGGCCTTACTATCCCTCCTTAAGGAATTAGAACGCTATTTTGTCCGCTATTGCCGCCGTTCTACCGAATATCCTCCGCGAATTAAGTGTCCGAGAAGGAGCTACTAGCATTATAGTATTACTTCTATAGTAACTACCTAGAATTTAGTCTTCCTTAATAGGAGTATCTTCGCTTCCGGCTTAATAATAGTGTTAACCTATTACCGCTAACAAACAAAGACTCCCTTAAAACGGCGTAATTGCTCGAGCGATCGAAAAGGGCCGCCTTAGTACATCCTATAGAGTTACCGGAGCTTCTATAACTAGCATGCCTACCTATATAGCACTATCTCGGCTAGTAGAAAGACCGTCTAGCCCCCTTAAAGGCGGCATACTACTTACTACTAAACGTTTAGTATATAACGGAGATACTACGTCCGACTCCGGGTCTAACGAGCGGCGACTTAGCAGTCTTATTAATACGTCTTATAAGCTCGAGTCTAATGCCGATACTTCCTAGTCTACTTATTACTAGTCCTAAACTATACTAGGCCTAGAGATCGTAATAACTAGCCGAGCGTTAGGAGGCATACGCGGCGCTTCCTTCCTCGAATTATAGGTAAGAGCCCGCTAAAGACGTAGCCTATACGGAATAGTATCTCGTCGACAAAGACATTAGTAGATAGTAATGTAGGATATAGTAGACATAAAGATAGCATAAAAGTAACGTTAATGTCTATAAACGGATAATAGCTAAGGTCCGAAGGTAGTAAATTATAGGTACGCCCTACGAAACCCTTCTTTCTACCCTATACGGATTACTACTACTAATAGCTTCCGAGTTCCTATGTCGACATTATAGACTCCGCTACGGTGTCTAGCTCTAGGTAGTAACGGCGATAAGGCACTAAATGTCTACTATATCGCGATAACATATAGCAAAATTAGCTACTAGCGGCCTTAGAAATTAAGTTTATATAACTCTTATATAATATAATAGGTTTGAAAAACCGTAAGCTCGCGTTAATAGCTCGAAGGAGCGATATCTAATTATATACTTATATTATCCGCTTCCTCGATCCCCGCCTTTATAGTTATCTTATCTTCCTTCGCTATAAGATTAATAAAGCGTTCCTAATCTAAAAGTCTACTACGACCCTCTACTATATACTATATAAGTAGTCGTATGTTAGTCGGGAGACGTATAACTTCCTTATATAGTAGTAACTTACCTTTATATAGGCGCAACAATCGTATAGATAAGGAGAGTAGGACTTAGTGTTTCGGGTACTCTCCCCGGCTAGTAGGCTAATGTTAGTCGGCTATAGGGCGTCGTTACTTTAGAGCGGTTAGGTCGATCGTGTTTTGCTTAGATCTCTTATCTTCGGTTCGTTGCTATTATCGATAGAGTCTAAAATATAGGATAAGGTTACCGGAGGAGCGGTTCGTTACTATTATCGATAGAGTCTAAAATGTAGGACAAGGTTACTAGAGGAGTAATATCGACGGGAAGTAAGATTAACGGGTCGGCGGAATAACGTATAGAGGACGGTACGGGAGGATAGTATAGCGGTGGACCGGCGAGAACAATAACAGGTTATATACTATAATTGCTATAGTAACGTAGACATTATATTCGACACATCGCCGTTATAACCTCCTAGGCAGTGTTTTACGAGCTCTACGTCTCTTAACAATAGCTCTATTTGTTCCTTAGCCGCTATCTCCTTCTAGTATACATAGACTAGACTTACGGCTATACTAGCGGTAAAAGGTTTCTATTAGGAGTAAAGTTCGTCGAACTAGCGCTACTAATAGCCGATCGCTACGCAAAAACATATTACCGGAGTTATTAAGAACGACCGCCTTTATTAAGCTCCGGTATAAGCTACGCTATAGTATACTAGTATATATATAATATACGTTGTCTACGTAACCTATATGTCTCTATTATTTACCTAACGTCGTCTACCTTACCTCTTTAATCTTCTCTATTACCTTATATATTATTTCTACTATCTTTGCCGTCCCCTCCGTCTAGTCTAATATCTCCTTCGTTTCGTTTAAGGTATCCTACGACATGTCCTCTATCTTTCTTAGTACCGGAACTCCTAATTTGTACGGCGGGCGGAGGTAGTAGCGTAAGTAACGAGATTGCCGTAGGTTTAAGGTAGATATAGTTAAGCGATAAATATTAGTTAGTCCTATCCTTGCCTTAGGAATGTCTTATAGGAAGAGCAGTTAAAGTAATAATTTTAGAGGCGCGTTAGCGAGGTATCGTTATCGTAGTAGTAGAATCGCTAGCTTTATAGGATAGACTAGAAATTAAGAAGCGGTAGACTTCCTTAAGCTTAAAGATGTTTAGTAATAATAATGTCGGAGATTTAAAGAAATCTATAGTATATAGCGAAGATCTAATAGAGCAACCTAACCCGACTCGGCCGCTTAGTAATCCGAACCTTCCGTCCGACTTTATACCTTATCTTTAAGTATCGTAATAGAGGAACAGTCTAGAGGGATCGTTACGGAAGACTACCTTAACGATATATACTAGATGCCCCGGTAACGAAATAGTAGAACATAATATAATATGTCGTCGTTAATATACGCCGACCCGCCTCCGCCTATCGTTACCGAGCCTAACGGTATTAACTATGCTATAGGACTAGCGCTAGGAAAGAGAGGCTTCGCTATCTGTCTACGCCGAACGATATAAGAGTAGTAGACCGACTAGTTAATAACTATAATAAGCAGACGGAAGACTTTAAAGGCGTCGAGTTAGACGACCTATAGAACTATTTCCGTTCTAAGGAGATTCCTAAGTTTAACGTTCTCTACGAAACGGTTGCTGCTAACAACGTCTTGTCCGGAACCGACGAGTACCCGGAGTATACCGTTACGATTAAGTACATACCTACTATTAGTAATACTAAGCGTACTTTCGACGAGTACTATACCGAGATCTTCGTAGACGGCCTCTAGACTATTAGTAAACGATTAGCTTAAGTAGGAGATAAGTTAGATAGAGTAAGTTAGAATCTAGATAGGATTTCGGACAAAAGAGTAGCATAGCATTCTAACTAAGGTCCGAGGGCTTTAAAAGCAGCTCGGCATTATATTAGATCTTACTCTCGACATACTAGGCTAAAAGGATATATAGGAAGTTCGTAGAGGGCGAACAACTTTAATTGTAGGCTAGGGCGAGCGAGGGGTAGGAAGATAAAGGAGCTTATGTACATTAAAGAAGAGCCTTATAGTTCGTAACGCGCTGTCCCTAGGCCGTCTATTTAACAAATTCCGCATCGGCCTAAGCTAGCATCTCCTTTAACTATAGCCGTAATTCCCGGCAATACGACCTTACTAATATGCTACGGTAGCGCGTCTACTCTAACGTTATACCGTATAGTAGGCTTTTATCTATCTCCCTTCCTCGGCGAGCAAAGCTACGACCTAAAGTCGTCTTCGTAGGCTAGAAGCTATCCGCGCTACCTGGCCCGGCGTACGTATAATCTCCGCTTCTTCTACTATAATCTAAGGCTAGCTATTACTAGAACTAGCTTCCGACTTTACCTACCGGAAAGCTATAGCTACTAGAAAGTAGTCGTCGAATTTCTAATTAACGACTACGCTAGCGGCTTTATTAAAGGCTAGTCCCTCCGCTTCCCTACTATTTCCGTACGGTCGGGCAAATAGACCCGAGCGGCGAGTAGGCATTATCCGCGAACCTCTACTAGGAGAATAGAGTCTCCTACGCCGACTACTACGAAACTCTTAATACTAGACTTTTAGGGGACCTAGCCGGCACCTATATCTTCTACGGCATTACGTCCGCCGGCTCCGAAGTAGACTTCGACATCGGTATAAAAGTTAACCTCTATACTACCCTCCGCTATAGTAATCTCTACCTTTATTCCCTTATAGCTCCTATTCGAGCTCCTATAGTTACTATCTTATTCCTCCTTATAGATTATTAGGCTACGTAAGCTTAAGTATTGCTATAATACTTTAGCGACTTTACCGTACCGATAAGCTATAGATTAGCTCTATAGATCTTCCGAAGATGTCTAACTAAGGAGAATATATAGGTTCCGTATCCTACCTAGTTTAGGCTACGACTCTAGTCGCCGCCTATAAACCTCTAGCTAACAAATTCTCCGCTCCTATCTAGACTTCTGCCGTCCTTCTAGCTTCTAGTCGCTACCTTTAAGATAAATTAGAGCCCGATACTCTATTAGACGACAAATACGACCGTCCCCGCTAACGCCGTAAGCTCGACGTACTATCGAATTCGGCCGTATCGAGAGAGGAGTAGGCCTTCTATCGTTAGGAGAACGCTCTTTAACATACTATTATCGACTCCCTTTAAAAAGTAAACTAGTTTTCCGAGCGAATAGATTACCTCGAGGAGTATACTATATAGAACAAATACATCCGATTCTACGCCGACACCGTATCGTTATACGCGAGTACTAAATTAACTTAATCCCTAGAGACGCAAATTACGTATACTAGGGCTAGGATTAAACTAGTAAAGACGATAAGTAACTAACGCGATTCGGCGAAAAAGACTCTTTACTTATTCGAGGCGGAGCTTTAGACTCTCCGAAACGCGTAACCGGCGTCGAATATATATTACGAAGCCGACCTAGAGTACGTTATAAAAGATACGGATTATTATTAGTAAACTTATTAGCTAGATAAACAACTTCTAATAGGGTATACGTCTAGTTGTACTTTAGGAGATATAATATTCGGGTGTCTTAGGTAGATCGTCTCCTTAGGTAGCGGGTTTCGCCGGTTTCGATGTTACTATAGAGGGGTAGGTATAGAAGGACGGGTTAGCGAGCATATAATTATACTACGACTACTTCTATAACACTACCTAATAGAGGACATAGCTACCTGTCGCATTATTATATTAAAAGTTCCGAGCTAAATATTATAATTCCTACGGCCCGCCGATCGTAGACGACAACTTACTACCGACGGGCATTTAAAGGAGGGAGTAGAAAGGGAAGGTAATACGCTAAAGGTATAGGATTTAGCGGTTACTAATACTTGCTCGGTTATAGAGAACGTATACGATTAAGCTATAGGAGTGCCGCAACTTATAGTCCGGCTCTTAGTCCGCTACTAGATCTAATATAGCAACTATAAAACTAAGCCTAAGGATGTTTCGCCGCCGCCGCCGCCTCCGCTACCTATTATAGATAGATCCCTACTCTCGACTATTAATTTAAAGACGAGATAGAAGAGGAAAGGCGGGTACCTAAAGGTAGTTATATATAGTCGCAAATACTCGCGTCGCTCGCCGGAGATATAGTACCTTTAATACTCTAGGACTAGCGCCGCGAAGAGGACATACGCGGACTATAATATATCTCCTAAAGACTAAGTTACGAAAACTCCTTCCGACTCTTTAAAGGACGACTTTATATTTAGCCGAAAAAGCCGGCTATAGAATCCGAAACGATAGGGCAAAGTAAAACTAGTACGATTCTCGGGAACAGGTCCGGAAAGCGAAGAAAGCCTTCCGTTAACGTAGACATAGCACTAGTATGCGCTACCTAATAAGGCTAGTAAGAGGGATAGTATTAGGCGACAAGACTTATTAATATATACGCCTAGGAACGCCGGCCGGAATCTTATAGAAGTAAAACTCCTTAAGGACGACTTAAAGAAGAAGAAGAAGTAGTCCGAAAAGTAGAAGAGAACTTAAGTACTATTAAGTAGGATACGAGAGTAAGGCAGCGAAGCCCTTTACTACTAAAGGTCTAGTTTACCGACTTAATAGATTTTAAAGTCCGGGATCGAGACGATCCTTACTCGTTTACGCTTATTATATAAGATTATAGGCGTAGTAGCTAAGTGTTTATAAAAACGAGAGCGATTCTTTATTGTCGATACGGTAGACTTCTCTAGGAGTTAAGGGAGTCGTATTCCTTCGTCGGGAGGGTAGTATAGGTTAGGAGGAAGTAGTTTAGGTAGCTAGGCGTAGGTACTAGTCCCGGTCGCGGAGGCGGATAAATTATATACGAGGCTAGACTATAGCTTACGTAAGGGAATAAGAGGTTAGTAAAGACGATAGAGTAACGAGACGGCTTCTAAGGAGGTTAACGAGAAGGTATATAATAAGTTTACGAAGGTCGAAAGGCTAAGGAGGCTACTATCGGCCCTTAATACTACCCCGAATAGTAAGAGGCCTTTTTTTTCGATACGAACGATACGTCTATTCTATACTCTAAGGCGGAGGAGACGATAAGTAAGGAGCCGATTATATAAACGTACGTCGTCTCGAATTGCGAGTTGCTACTACTTTAAGTAGATAGCTATACCCTAAGTAGACTTATCGGAAGAGGAAGTATACGTATAATGTAACACTTAATACCGTAGAGTAGCGAGGATGCTATTACGAGGAGGACGTCGATTAGTTAAGTAAGTAGCGCCTACTACTCGCTACATTCGGTCCTATAGCACTACGAGGCATAGAACACTCCTCTACTATATAAAGTATAATAGGCTATCTTATAATCGACCTCCCGATGCTAGTCCTCCCCTTAATAGCTACTACCGAGTCGGCTCCTCTACTAACGAACCCTCTAAACTTACTAATTCGCTCCCGTAAGAACTCTCGGCGATACTCTATTCCTTCGCACCGACCGCGTAAAAGACTAGGCTAGAATCGTCGTCCTTAAAGTAATTTCTAAAATCTACCCTATGCTATTATCTATATATAACCTCTCCCGGAACATGCTAGACTTATTAAAAAGCTAGTCGGGTAGGGTACGAACGTCTACGCGGATTAAGCTAAACGTAACTCTTTACCGGGCCCCTAACTCTAGATATATGTCTTAGAGCCGTAGGGATGCTTTATATTGCCGATGCTAGGTAATTAGTATTATCTTAGGACAGTTAGTAGGAGCGTCGGCTAACGAGGGGATAGAATAGCGGTATATAAGCTATAAACGAACAGCTAAGGCTAGACTCTTAGGTTAACTCGTATCCGGCTAGATCCGAATTAGCTACTACCCGAGAAGCCTTATATACCTTCTAGTCGGTCTATAACAACTATAGATTAGACGCCTAGTCCGAAATCCTAGTAGCGAAGGCAAACTTTTCGAACGCTTTAGAGAATCGTAGTACGGCGTAGGGTGCCCTATCGCCGACTAAGATATAAAGGTAACGAAGGCTAGCCCCTCGCTACGAAGTATAATATCGAGTATCTATAGACTGTACTCGACAGGCTAAAATTAGACGACTAAGTAATAATAGTAGCGGCGCGGAGCGATTTCTTACCCTCGAGAAAGACGCAAAAGTAGCTATAGTCTACTTACGATACGCTTAGTATAGACCTCGTATCTCTAAGATTCGATACTATCTAGCTCGCTTACGATACTATTATTACTAAACTAGCCGCTTCGAAGAGGGACTACGCCGGTAGCGAAGTAGGGAGGAAGTCTTTACTATAGATACGTAATCTCGACGCTAGACCGCCGGAAGCTCGAGATATAAATTTATAGCAATGTTAGGCTAGAGCTACCTAACTATAACAAGACCTCTCCGATATAGAAGAAGAATAGGGAAGGCTACGTTACGATCTAGCCGCTATCCGGAGAAATACTTCTATTAGTACAGATTAGCGTAAAGCTTTATAATAATCCTACGATACTAATATATCGCTATAGGAATAGTATAGCAATATACTAGGTTATTGATAAGCTATAGTTACTAAGCTATAGAAAGACCTATCGGATTCCGAGGACGTATAAAAGACCCTAACCGACTAATTAACGGCGGTAAGGGAAGTTAATATATCGTACGAGTACTAGCGAGCTTTAGCGTAGTATACTAATAGTCCGATAAGGATTAGTTATAAACCGAATCCGCTAATCCCGATCTAATTTGTCCGTAGCTTAGGAAGTATACCGAGACTTAGAGTACCTAGTATTAGTAGACTAAAGTAGGCCTTACTAGTAATCTTAGGTTTTCCGATCGTACGAAAAGTCGTAAGTATTACTTAGGTCGAGGAATTTAGCTAATAGGTCTCTACCTACCTATCTACCTACCTATACGACTAGAAAGAGTATAACGACCTCGAAGTATTAAGTAGCGTAAGTTCTAGTCTAGTAAACTGTCTCTCTTTATATCTTCCCTAATATAAAGATATTACTTCGGCCTATACTAATATCCTAGTACTATCTTACTCTCTTAAAACATTGTACTCTAATCCGCCTTATCGGTTTAAGTTATATATCCGTCGTCGTTAATTAGGTACGGGCCCCGCCTTAAGGTCTCCCGAGTCTTCCCGAGGCTTTAGTCTATACCGTTAGGAAGGTTTTAAGCTAACTATTAATCCTAACGTCTAGCGTCTACTCTCCTTTACGACCTTACTACCTATACGATTTTACTCCCCTCTACGACCTTATCCCTTTAGTACCTTAATAGTTTACGACCTTACTCTATATCGATACTAGTATACTTACCGTATACGATAATCTTATCCTACGCGATTAAGTAATATACGCCGAAGTCTATTAACTAGACTTAGCCTATAGTATATAGCGCGATTATAGTATCGCCGCGATAGACCTTAACTACTCGACCCTTTCTATATAGTATATCCTACTAAATAGGGCGTACTTATTAAATCTTATATAGTACTCGACTAGAGTACTCTCCTAGTACGACTTAGCTTTAGTTCCGATACTCTTATAGTACGAGTCGACTATAGCTATTACCCTATAACTTTAACCTATCGGGTCTACTCCCTCCGCTAGGGACTTATTATATATACTATTAAACCTACTTTCGACTAAAAAAAGTTAAGAGTATAATAATCGACTTTATACTTCCCCTTCTCGTCCTACTAGGGTAGTATATTATAGATACCGTAAGCTTATAAAAACAGAAAGGACTCCGACGTTATAAGCTACTAGAAAACTATCTACTAGGCGCTTTACCGAATATTCTACTCCTAATATATAATAATATCTATTAGATTCTTATAGTAGTTTACCCGGAAAATAATAGATTTGTAATTATAGACTCCCTTCGGTACGCTAACTACCTAATCGGAACCTAGTAGAGTCGAGCCCGCGGCTTCTATAACTAGCTCGGACTAAATATAGCGTCGTAGGAGTAGGATATTAAGTAGACTTGTTTTAAACAGACCGACAAAATAGGTTACGGCGTCTTTACTATCCTAAATACTACTCTCTTAGGTAACGACATTTCGAATAGCTAAGATATTAAGGTCGATACCTTAGTAGTACGACGGGTGCTTACTACTATACTTACCGCCGGCTATTAAGAGCTCGCGGTCGACTATCCCCTATTTAAGAACTCGGAGTACTACCTACCTTATGTTTCGGAAGTGCCCGAAGTATAATCTCTCTCTTAGCCGCTTAGTATACCTAATATCCGTCGTAGATTAGAAAAGCTTCGAGAATAGGAACGTAACTATCGTATCGCCCTAGTAGAATCGCGGTTAACCTTAGAGCGGTAAGACGCTACTCTTAATATACCGGAGAAGCTATTTAAACAGAAGTACGCTCTAATAGTACTCTTTATAGTATAGTTACTAGTAAAATTAGCCGCTTACTACTACTAACTAGATGTTTA
>JYJE01005663.1:0-10885 GCA_000983655.1 Zymoseptoria brevis | reverse complement strand
ATTAGTTTAATTCTATAGTAAGGACTAAGGATTAGTCTTTCCTCGAGTAGCTCGTAGCTTAATAGAGTAGTCGTTACGAGACTACTAGTAACAAAGAGCTCCTTATATTCTATAGGTACTTTAAGGCTATTACTAGATGCCTACGTCTAAACTAACTTAATAATGTTTCTTATATAAAGATGTTCTTTAAGGGCCTTCCGGCTCGAGTTTCTTACTCTATTTATAGTTGTCTTAGTATTAACCTCTACGACCCTACTATATATACTAACTTTAGTACTATTTATAAGGTAGTGTTTACTAAGATCGAAGATTAAGGGTCTAGCGCCCTTCTTTAATACGTAGCGCAACCCTATACTTTACCTTAGTAGCCTATATCCTTTTCTACTCTTACTACTAGGTTCTAGGCTACTTTCTTATTAAACTTACTATATCTAATACCTCCTCTAAACTCTCGTATATACGTTATTTATTAGTAGTAATAAGTTCGATTAGCGTTAAGGGCGCTACTACGTCTATATATAACTTAGAGATTAAAGGAGTTATCGCGTTCCGAATAGAAGTAAGTAGTTATACCTAGCTAGTATATATTTACATTATATCTAACTTAGCTTTCTCTTTAATCCTTAGGAACCTATAGAAGGCGTATAATAAGGTCTAGACTATACTAAAGGAATACTAGTTCTACTATAATATTACTAAGAAGTAGATAGAGAAAGGGAGAAACTAGAAGGAGATTAAGGACTCTAGCTACCTTATAATAGCTACTACTTCTATAATTAAAGATATTAAGAAGACCCTTTAGGATACTAAAAGGTTTATAACCCTTACTATAGTAACTATATAAGATATCTAGAAGTCCCTAAAAGTAAAGAAGCCCCTAATAGATAAGGAGCTTAAGAGTAGTCTCCCCTTAGAGCTTTATAATATACTTCTACTATTTAGGATATAGGAAGCTAATAAGCTTACTTCTTATAAAGGGGATCTAGATTATAGGATTACTCTTTAGCTAAATGCTAATAGTTTATAGCCTAGACTACCTTAGGGCCCCTTATATAGTATATCTAAGGACGAGGTCTTAGTCTTACGAAAAGCTATTAATACCTTACTTAAAAAGGGGTATATTTAGCTAAGTTCCTTAAAGGTAATAGTACTAGTACTTTTTACTTAGAAACTAGGAGGAGGACTTTATTTTTACTATAACTATTAAGCGCTAAATACTCTAATAAAGTATAATAGGTGCTTACTCTTATTAGTCCTAAAGATCTTAAGAGACCTTATAGGAGTATAATAGCTTATAAAGGTTAATATTATAGCCGCCTTCTACTATATTCGTATAGTAGCTAGTAAAGAATATAAGACAGCCTTCTATACTAGGTTTAGTCTATTTAAGTAGTTAGTATACCTATTTAGTCTGTCTAGGGCACTAGCTACTTTCTAGCAGTTTATTAATAACTTATTATAAGAATATCTAGACGACTTTATATTAGTATATAGTAATAATATAATTATCTTTTCTAATAGTATACTTAAGGACTATTATTAGAAGATTTATATAGTACTCTAGGCCCTTTAGGATAGGAGGCTATACTTAGATCCTAAAACGTATACTTTTATATAAAAGAGTAGTAAGTACCTAGGCTTTATCGTTTATATTAATAGAAAAGGTATAGGACCCGATCCTAAGAAGATTTAAGTAATAGAAGACTAAAGGGTACTATAAACATAAAAGGATGTTTAAAGGTTCCTTAGGTTTACTAACTATTATAGGATATTTATTCCTAATTACTCTAAGATTACTACTCCTTTAACTATACTTATTAAAAAAGATATATTATTCTCCTAGGGTAAGCTAGAGGAGAAGGTATTTAAGACGTTTAAGGGGAAGTACTATAAGGCTCTAGTACTTATATACTAGGATCCGCGGCTTCTTATGTTCCTTAAGACAGATTATAGTAGCTTCGTTATTAGAAACGCGCTCTTATAAGAGATAAGTAGGATCCTAAAGCTAATAAGCTTCTTTTTATAGAAGCTTAATAAGGCTAAGATTAACTATAATATATATAATAAAAAGATACTAATAATAGTTTCCTATCTAAAGTTTTAGGCTCTTAAGCTAAAGACGTATAGTACCTTTACTATTTAGACAGACTATAAGAATCTAGAGTACTTTATAATAAAAAGATAGCTAAGTAAGAGGCAAATTTAATAATTTAAAACTATTGCTTTATTTTAGTTCTAACTTATATATCGACTAGGAGCCGAGGCAATTATACTAAATATACTTTCTTACTAGGAATAGAATACCCTAGGTAAGGATAATAAGATATTATAGTTTAAAAGGTTCCTAGAACTAGATTTAGCCTTAGACTAGCTATTGTCTAGGAAAGGAAGGAAGGTAATAGCTAATAACCTATTAGCTACGTCTATTTAACTCTACTTCCTATAAGCTATACTAATAAGCCTAATAGCTTTAAAGCTAATTTCCGATAGTAAGGATACGGATATAGCAGAACTATTTTAGGATAGTAAGTTAAACAAATTATAGGGTCGAATTATAAGAAAGGATACCTAGTATTAGATAGTAATCTATATTCTTAAGAATAGATCCTAGGCTATCCTACTAGATCTAAAGATTAAAATCTAGATAGGGGATTATAGTATTAATAAGAAGGGCTACTTAAGGCATTATAGTAGGTTATAGGTTCCTAGAGCGGTAGTTATATTAGAGGCTAAATATAAGTTAATAGATTCTAAGATTCTATAAAATAATAAACTTTATACTAAAATTATTTAGGCTATATATAACTCTCTAGTCTATAGCTATCCTAAAAGGGACTCTATAGCTTTTATACTAGGGAGAAACTTCTACTAGCCTTTATAGTTATATTATATTAGGAGGTTTTTAAGAAACTATAATTACTATAGAAGGAATAAGGTATAAAAAGAATATAAATATACACTCCTATACCCCTTACTAGTTCCTAACTATTTCTTCTAGGAAATCTCTATAGATTTTATAACTAACCTTCCTAAGTTAAAGAGGAACTATTACTTATAAGTTATTAAGGACTACTTAAGTAAGTCTATCGTTTTAGAAGTAATACCTAGTATAAAAGTAGAGGAATGCGCTAAAAGATTCCTAGACTATTAGGTAAGATATTATAGGCTTCTAAGGGTAATTATAAGTAATAAGGGGACGAACTAGATAAGTATATTCTAAAGGACACTCTATTAATTAGTTAGAGTATAATAGTAACTAAGCTCTACTTACTACCCTTAAACTAATAAAGGCCTAGAAAGACTTAACTAGGATGTCTAAGCCTACCTAAGGAACTATATTAATTACGAGTAGTCCGACTAGAGATACTAGCTCTTTATAGCCTAATTAGTATTAAACGCCTATTACTATTTAGGGTTAGGTATAAGCCTCTTCTTTATAGTTTATAGGTATAAAGCTCTATTCCCTATTCCTTTAAAGCTAGATAGCGAGGAGCTATCTATACTAGCTACGGCCTAAAGAGCTTTAAAGTTTATAGAAAAGATAAAGAGGATTATAAACCTATACTAAATAAGTATAGCTAACGCTATATAAAAATAAGAGGAGGCTATTAATAAAAAGCGTATTATAGTACCTATATACTAAGAAAGTAATAAGATATAGCTAGACCTAAGGAATTATTATACTAATTGCCTTAAGGAAAGCCTAGATTATAGGAATATAAAGTATATAATAGATAAGGTCTTATTACTAGTCTTTATCTATTTAGCTAGAATCCCTAGTAATATTTATCTAGTCTTTTATTCTAATCTACTTAGGCTAGTAAGTAACGACCCTCTCCTAGGGCAGGTCTCTAATAATTACTAACCAGAGCTAGTATTAATTAAATTATATAAGGAATAGGATATAGAAGTAATACTATATATAAGAATAATACTAAGGAATAGAAGAAGGGAAAGAGAGGTCCTAGTTAAGTAGACCTATTACTATAACCTAATATAGGAGCCCTTAAATAATGTAGTAGATACTATTACTATAAATAACTTTAAGTAAAAATATAGAAATACTAAGATAAATAATAGACCTAAGAAGAAGTATATTAAAGGAAAGAAAAAAAAAGTAGTACCTAAGAAGTAGTAATTAGCTTTATAAGTAAAATAAGAGGCTTATATAAGAAGTTTATTTAAAGAATTGTTTTTTAGAGTAGTAATTATATTACTATACTCTATAGTAGGGACTAGCTAAGAACAGACAGAGGTAGCTATTTATAAGGAGTAACGCCTACCTAGTATAAAAGTAGTAAAAGTATTATTAGGACTAAGGAGAGATTAGTAGTATATAACGAGTAATAACTACTAAGGTACTTATGTCTATCCCTACTATATAATAACCTCCTTTATAGAATAAGTAATCTCTAAGGCTACTAAACCTTTATAAGTAGTTAATAGTAATTTTTAATTAGGGTTAAGAAAAAGACTTATATAGAAAATAAATTATCTATTTATATTAGTTTTAAGGCCTTCTAAGCCTTAAAAGTAGTACCTAAACTATTATAAGTATTATTACTAGAATATAACTAGCTAATAGTTTATAAGTAGAGGCCGGAGATACTTACGCTACCTACTAAGTACTAGTACGAGTCTACTTTATATAAGTAATATAGGCGAATTAGGAACTAGGTAGTTAGTAATTATTAGTAAGTAGGCTCTAAGATAGACTTATAGTTTAGTATAGTTCTTATACTTAGCGTAGTAGCTTATATAGATATAAGATCGGCCTATCTAGGTTTATTAATAGGTACTAGATAGAAACGGGTAGGATAAATATTATACTACTTATAAGACATAGTCGATTCCGCTTTTAGCGTATAGCTCGTAATAGATAGGGGTATACGGCTAGTTCTAAGTAGGGGCTACTAGGAGAGGAGTAGGGGTAAGTAGCGGTTAGGTATTAGGAGCGCCTAGGGGGTTTAGGGTAGGACGCGGGTTATTATTTAGTAGGTTGTTATTCTAACTAAAAAGGGACATTATCTATAATTCTATTAGTAAAGTACTAGGAACCTAGATAAAAGTAGAGGACTCGAACCCTTAACCTTTAGGTTAAAAACTTACCTTAATAATTTAGTAATACTAGTTATAGAAGGAAGAGGGGGGGTAGGGTATTTATACCTAACTCCGGGCTCTACGGGCGCGTTTTCCGCGTATTATTAACTTCTTAATAATACTAGAAAAGGGCAAAATAGAGTAAAGAGTAGTAGAGGTATTATACTAGGTTCTAGTAGTTTTTAAATAGATGCTTAATAATATAAAGAAAGGGATAGATAATAGAGGGAAATTTAAGCTAATTAGAGTATTCTAAGTAGTTTTAAAGGTAAGAGTAAATAGTCTACTACTTTCTTATTAGTAGCCGACTACTTATTTATAGACCGGGAGGAGGAAGGTAATATAAGGATTATAGTAGGTAGAATCGACTACTACTAACCTAAGGCACTAAGTAGTAAGTATATACTATACCTTACGGGCGCGATATCGAGCGTAGAATTATATTAAGAAATAAGTAGTAGCTATAAAGTGCATTAAGTGCTACTATTACCGACGATGTTATTATTAGATCCTTAAAAAAGGAAGAATCCGACTACTACATACTACTAAGAACTAAAACTATGCTATACCTTAAACTATATCTAGCACTATTTGCCCTATAATAGGGTCTAGCGCCCTTCTTTAATATATAGTATAACCTCGTACTTTACCTTAGTAGCCTATATCCTTTTCTATACTTACTACTAGGTTCTAGGCTACTTCCTTATTAAACTTACTATATCTAATACCTACTCTAAACTCTTATATATACGTTGTTTATTAGTAACATCTAGCCCTATTACGTTAGTAGGCGTATATAAGTTCGGTATAGGGTATAACTAAGTAACTTCTCTTATAAGTATAGCTAACTATAGGAACTTCTTAGTAACGAGGCGAGAACGGTTCTCTTCTCCTATAAAGTAATAGAAGTAGTATATAAGTTCGATGTCCGCGTCTAATAGCTACGATTACTAGGTAGCTATACTAGGTAGGCTTAGTATAGTATTCTTAAGGAGGTCCGAGAGTAGTATAAATAGTTATTCCTTAGAAGGGACGTACGAGTCCGCTCTCCTTATCCGAGGGAGCTAGCTAAGTACGAAAGCGCTTATATAGTTAGTTTATATAGAGTATTTAAGGGTAATAGTATTTATTTATATACCTCTCTTAAGGTCTTTAGATTTATATAAGCATAAGAGCTATCTTATAGGGGTACGACTAGGGATCCTAGTTATACGTCCGGCGTTTAGTATCTTCTCTATAGAGGGCTTAAAACTTATTTATCCGAGTAGTATATATTCTTTTAAATAAGATTCGAGATCGAAGCGTTCTTAGCTACTAATTATTAGGTCCGGACGATATGTTTAGAAGATAAGTATTAGAAAGCTAATTCTATATATCTATCTATATTCTAGAAGAAAGTATATGTCCGGCTACTAAGCCTACGTCCGGGCGGTCTACCGTAACTATAATAATAGTAGTTAATATATAGACGAAGAGTACTATCCTTCTTCCGTATAAAGAGAATTAGTATACTAGCTAATAACGTCGATCGCCTAATAAACCTACTCTTTAGTTACTTATATAGCTAGGCCTATATCGCCTTTATCTCTACCTCGGATAGGGCGTATATTAGACTAAAGGGGACATTTCCTCCTTCTACTAGCTTAATCTTAAGATTATATAGACTATAGGAAGCTAACTTACCTATAAGTTCCTCTAAAAAGATATCTATAACGTTAGAATAGGTACCCGGAACGCCTTCCTAACCTAGAATAGCCTCTTCTAACGCGTCCTAGATCGTTATAATATAAAGTACTATATTTACCTTATTAAGGTACTCTCTATAGAACCTCTCTAGCCTAATAACGGCTATTACCTATTGTTTCTAGAGCTTCGTTCTCTAGTTAATCCTTTTGAGGGTAAAATTTATATTTAGATTATATTTCTTAAGCTAAGGCATTCCTAAGATAACCTTATAGCTATAGATACGTCCTACTCTAAAGGTGTTAATATATCTATATATCTGCCTATAAGAAGTATAAAGATGTCGTAGTATATAGAACGCTAACTAATCGTCCGATTAGTAATAAAACTAATTCTTACTGTTCTTACGAGGTACCTACGTGCCTCCTAATATACGAATGTGCGTTACGTACGTAGCTAAGGCTACGTACCCTCGGCTATCGCATTACGACGAGGCTTAGCTCGACCTTACGTCTAAATCCTAAGCACATTACTTAGCTTCCTTAATAATTATCTCCCTCCTTAGAGGAGACGTCTCGGCTCCTACGTACGACATACGTTTAGTATACTAAGAAGCGGCAACGTCCTCGTCGTTCCGCTAAAGTAGGTCTTCGCTAGTTGTCCGCTTATAGCGTTTATATCGCAACTAGCTTTATTAATTTGTTGCGCTTTAAGCTACGCGTTACTAGTAAATTATTTACGGCCTACGCTTCGGTTACGTCGTACCTAGTAACCGGGATTCTTATAGGTTAGTGTCCTTCGTTGTTTTTATAAAGTTTTTCTCTATACGCTTTTATTACGCTCCTATTACTATTCTCGTATACGAACCGTACTATAATCGTATACGCGTAGTACGTATCCCTAAGCTACTTAGAAAAAGTAAGCTCCTCTCCTACGCCTATCTATAACAACATATACACCTCGTAAGTAGCTCGTACGCGACCCGTAATGCCTCCTAAAGTATAGCCTGTCTATCGGCCTAACCTCCTACCTCGTACTACCGTAGATACGTAGGGTAAGGCTAAGTAGGTTCGCGTCTACGAGCGCTACTTACTATACGCGCATAATAGTAGGTACCTATACGAGTAGGTTACGCTTCTCTTACTAATCGCCTACCTAGTTAACGAGCCGATCTACGATAGTATTATAACTATCGGTAGTAAGAAGAAGTATTAGCGCTACGTTAAGAAGTACGTCTAGCGTCTAGTATACGTTTCGCTTACGCGGCTAATATAAATTATAGCTACTATACGTACGAGACTCTAGACTACCCGGACCTTATTAAGTAGGCGACTCGGTTACTAGAGCTACGCGTAGAGTAGAGCGAGAGCCCGATAGGCTTACGCGAGGAGTAGCTCGTACTCCTTAAGATAGAGAGCATCGGCCGGGCCGTTAAGGCTACCCTTAAAATTAAGTAGTCGAACAGCGGGAAGTCTATAGGCGGTCTAGCTACTCCTCGTAAGGGAGGCGTAAGCGGCTCGTAGTCCAATAGACCGATTGTAGTTACTAGCCTCCGCTAAGCTTAGAACGAGGCCGCCGTTACCTACGGTATATTCGAGTTAAAGTACGAGGTATAGCCTACGTTCCTTATACGTACATTATACGTAGCTAATAGATTTAGTAGGAGCTTTACCTACTCGGCGCCTCGGCTTCGGCCTTAGAGGCGGCCGTAGAGGCCTTCGCTAACGACGGCTCTAACTAGGAGGAGGAGGAGGTCGTACTAAATAACGACGATTTGTAGGTAGATAGCGGGTTAGACGTAGGAGAGTCGTAGGCCGGTAACGGCGACGACGACATAGAGGGCGGCGATTAAGTAGGCGTAGTACTAGCTAGTCTATTATTAGCGGGCTACGCGCCTCTAGCGTTACGCCTACGTAGCGTAGTAAATTATGTCCTTTAAGTAGGAAAGTAATCCCCCTCCTTAAGGGAACCCTTATTTCTTTAGCCTCTTTAGCCCCTTTAGTATTACCTTATCCTCTAGTACTTCCTATACTTCTAGTAGGTTAGACGCACCTTTATATTCCTTAGCCGTCTACTAGCTATCGTACTCTTATAGCTAGTCCTTCTACCTAACTAGGTAAAACTTCCTGTCCTTAGTACTAGCTATAATTTCCTCGACTTCGTACTCGCCCTCTTTATCTACGATCGGTATACTTCCTTTATATAACTCGCTAGGGCGTTCGCGATATAGCTCTAGGTATAAGACGTAGAATATATTATAGATTCGCGAATCGCTTAGGAGCGTAAGGCGGTACGCTTACGTTCCGATTGCGTCCGTTATTCTAAATAGGCCTACCTATTTAGGCCCTAGAGTCTTCTTTAGTAACTTAAGCCTTAAGTTCTTTAAAGATAATACTACCTTATCGCCGATACTAAAGTGCTTAGGCTTATAGTTTTTGTCGAAGTACTTAGCTTAAGACTCGCTTACTTTCTTCTAGCGTTCCTTTAGTTTCTCGTACGTTTCCTTTAGGTAGTTCGCTATATTAATTGCTACGGGTGTCCTTCCCCTAGGAATCTCGACTTAAAATTTACGTACTTCCGTAGCGAGGCTCGGGTTCTACCTATACGCTACGTAGAAGGGGCTTATACCTAACGTAGGGTGTTCGCTATTATTATAGGCGAATTCTACCTAAACTAATAGCTTAGCCTAATCGTCCTAGAACTCGCTATAGTAATAACGTAAATATTACTCGAGCGTCTAATTCGCTCGCTTAGTCTAACCGTCGGTTTATAGATAAAAGGCTATAGATAGCCTACGAGTTATATACGATTCGTAGTAGAAGTCGCTCTAGAATTAGCTAGTAAATAGAGATCCCCTATTTATAACGATTCTAGCCGGTATACTATAATGCTGTACGATCTCGTCTCGTAAGATCTTCGTAAGTATTACTACTATATATCTCTTATTCGTCGGTATATATATATTTATCTTAGAGTACCGGTTAACGATTACGAGGATCGTAGTATATACGTTGCCGTCCCGTATACTAGGCGGCAAGTCTATAATAAAGTCTATTAATAGTTCTTACTATAGCCTATCGGGTAAGGGAAGCGTATATAGTTCGCCGTAGGGTCGATAGTAACGAGCCTTCGACATTTAGTAGATAGGGCAAGTAGCGATATATTCGGCTACTTCCTTATCTATCCCTAGCTAGAAGTATTTCCTTATAAGTAGGGACAGTACCTTCGCTTTGCCGAAGTAGCTAGCGAGGGCGTCGTCGTAATATATACGAATTACCTACTTACGTAAGGCGAGATTGCTAGGTACGAAGAGTTTCGTACCCTTATATATAAGACTATTTTTAATAGTAAAGTCTATATACGGCCCTTTTACGAGGTGCTTACTATATTCCTTATTATACTTCTATAGGACTCTAATTATCCCCTTAATTATCTCTAATAGTAGCATATATGCCTATTTATCCGTAACCGTAGCGACCGCGATACGTAGAGGTAACGCGGGCGGTAGACCTACTCTCGGCGTAAGAGTTATACCTAGTTCCCGCTACTACTATCTATAGGTAGTCGTAATCCTACGGATTAAGGGCCCTTCTACTTAAGGGCTATCGGCTACCTAGTAGGACAGCTTATTCTATAAGGTAGGGAGTAATATATTTATAACCTACTTCTTACCTACGTAGTCCGGGCGCCTTAACGGCGCGTCGGCGGGGTTCGTTTTCCTAGTACGATATTTAATTACGAAATCGAAGGCGGTAAGGAAAACAGCCTATCTTACCTATCGTCTATTTAGCTATTTAACTAACATAAACCCCCTTAGATTCGCGTAGTCGACTAGTACCTAAATCGTATAAGGCGCGCCTTCGAGGTACGGTCGCTACTATTTAAAACATTCGACTACCGCTAAAAGCTCCTAGTTATAAACCTCGTAATTATACTTAGCCGGTACTATCTTCCTTAACTAGAAGGCAATAGGGTACTATTACGAGTCGTACTCTTATAATATAATCCCCGCTAGCGCGTAGCCTAATATAATAGTATTACCGAGACCCGAGTAAGGATTACTAGATCCGAGTAAGGATTACTAGATCCGAGTAAGGATTAT
>JYJE01005657.1:0-17973 GCA_000983655.1 Zymoseptoria brevis | reverse complement strand
GACGCGTCGCTATAAATAAGAATTCGAGGATAGAGCGAGATTACGTAGGATCTCCCTAGTAATTAGTACTACTAGGGTAGATGTTTTTACCTATATATTATAGTAATGTATAGTACTATACGGCCGGGTTTACTAGCGTAGTAGTAACGGAAGTCGCAGCGCCTATTTAGTTAGATAAATTGTCTAGAGGCTATTTAGTCGCCTATTTAGTTAGATAGTAGGAAGGGTCTATAGACCGCCCGGCCTCTCTTTTTATCGAGTTTTTGTATATAATAGTTACCCCGATTTAATTTTTGTTTATAGTACTACTGTTACTATAGACAAAAATTCGAATAGGCAGAATAGCGTAGAGATGGAGCAAAATCCAGCAGAGGATCACGTAGAGAGAGTCACGTGGCTGGGCTTTTTTTCAACTTTGGCTTACAGCCAATCAAACCTTTGGGGGCCAAAATCCAGTCCATTATTATAGGCCCTTCGGGCCAACAATCACGCAGATAGAGCTCGCCCATCGACCAGGGTCAACCTTATTACATCATCCGCGTCACTCACCTTGCTCGCCCCAGTCTTCTGCAAAACTGCACTATTATTCTATTATCAATCGTTCAAACTTGCATTGATCCTTTCGAACTCGAGAGTCCAGCAGCGGTGTATAAGAATCCTCAGATCTACTGGCCAAGAGATATCTGCACATCTTCCCGAACCACAAAACCACACAACATGTCCGGAGTCGTCGACAAAGCTAAAGATGCTCTGCATCTGAACAACAAGAATGAAATCACAATGACCGGTCAGAAGATTCACAGCACAGGCTACGGCCTCATGGGTCTAACCTGGAGAGCCGAACCACCATCACAAGAACAGTCTTTCGAAGCAATGCGTTTGTACCACCTCTATCTCACTGTCCCTGACATTCCAATCTAACCTCCTCGCCCAGGCACTGCATTGGATCAAGGCGCCAACTTCTGGAACGGCGGCGAACTCTACGGATCCAAGGAGCGCAACAGCCTGCACCTCCTCAACGAGTACTTCACCAAGTATCCCGGCGACGCCTCCAAAGTCGTGATCTCCATCAAAGGTGGCATGGCAGTCGGTAAACTGGAACCAGACGGCAGCGCGGAAAACACCCGCCGCAGCATCGACGAGTGCTTGCGCGTGCTGGACGTAAGTAATGCAAGCCTCGAAGACTAGAGCCCATCTCGAAGCCTCCCGCTTCCATGAATGTCTTGAGACATCCGCTGACGATAAAACTTCATTCCCGCAGGGTAAGAAGAAACTTGACATATGGGAAGCGGCGCGTGTGGATCCCAACGTTCCCGTCGAGGTGACCATGAGAGCCGCGAATGAGTACATCAAAGCGGGCAAGCTTGGAGGTATCAGTCTATCCGAGTGCAGTGCCAACACCATTCGCCGAGCTGCGAAGGTGGTCAAGGTCTCCGCGGTCGAAGTGGAATTCTCCCTCTGGGAAACGACGATCCTCGACAATGGCGTGGCCAAGGCTTGTGCTGATCTCGACATCCCACTCGTGGCGTACTCTCCCCTCGGCAGGGGTTTCTTGACTGGCCAGATCAAGAGCATCGATGGTATGTACCGTGGTATCGCGCGCCTTGAATAGGACTAACGTGGATCCACCAGACATACCCGAGAAAGACATGCGCCGCATGGTGCCTCGCTTCCAACCCGAGAATTTCGAAAAGAACCTCGAGCTCGTGCACGAACTGGAGAAGATTGCTCAACGCAAGAAGTGCACACCCGGGCAGGTCGGACTCGCATGGGTCCGGGCGCAGAGCCGAAGGAACGGACTGCCGACTATCATTCCGATCCCCGGCGCTACAACCTCCGAGAGGATCAAAGAGAACATGGTCGAGATCGAGCTCAGCGAGAATGATCTCAAGGAGATTGAGAGTCTGCTGGCGAGCGTGACGATCGTCGGTGGCCGGTATGGCGAGCATGCTACACCGCTCTTGTTCGGTGACAGTCCTGAGGAGTAGACCGATCGATGGGACTTGGAAATGAATCAAGTCAGCCGTGATCTCCTCAAAAATAAGATCGCGTACAGAGATGAATGGTTGCGATGTCTTCATATCAAGTGTAGTGTTAGAATAATCCACATTTCGCTCCCGAGAGAACGTTCAGCATTGCAGAATTCTTTATTTCGTAATCATCAGACGGAGGGGATTGAATGGAAGGGTCCAACTCACCACGCGGTTGTATCGTTTGACTCTTTCCAGTGCATGGCAGAGCCGATCAAGGCAGCCTTGGACAGATGCCACTTCACATCCATCGAAGCAGAATATATCTTCTCAACCCGCTTCACTCTCATCTTCCCCACCCGGCGACGTTCGTAATCCCCGGCGCCTCATACGTCTCGACCTGTCTCGTCCCCTTTCGGACCAAGAACTCAATGGTCGCGAAATCCTTCTTATTCAAGCCAATGTTCTTCTCAAACTCTTGCCGGGCAAAGGCCTCGAAATTCGCGCGGTGGGCGGTTTTCGTGCGGGCGGAGCGGAGACATCGTCGGTAGAGGGAGAGGACATCGCGCTGGAGACCGGACAGGCGGGCCATCTTGTGGAGGAGGTGGTGGTGGTGATGGTGAGGTGAGGAATGGATGAAATGCTTCAAATTGTTCAATGGAGAGAGAGCCATTTCCGGCGGAGCTGAGTCCGACGATGACGCTCTCTCACTCTTTCCCTCGCTCCCCCCTCCAGACCGTTCACGATCCAGTAACTCTAAGATGTGAACCACCACCACGAACCTTGAGCATTTTCGCTCGCAACCCTACAATCTTCAACCAACAACCAACCTCTCACTCACAATGCCATCCCACGACCTCGACCTCCTCATCCTCGGCGCAGGCTGGACCTCGACCTTCCTCATCCCCCTCCTCCAATCCCACAACCTCAGCTTCGCCGCCACCACCCGCGACGGCCGCAAAGCCGCCGGCGCCGACACGATTAAATGGTCCTTCGACCCGTCCGCCTCTGTCACTGAAAAGAAAAATCAATTCTCCTCCCTCCCTACTGCGAAACACGTCCTCATCACCTTTCCCCTCACCGGCACAGGCCAATCCTCCACCATGATCCACGGCTACGAAATGGCTCACGGAGTGAAAGCGGGCTTCATTCAATTGGGATCCACGGGAATCTGGCAGATCCCCCGCGGTCACGATGAAGGGGTGTGGGTCACGCGGAAGACGAAGTACGACACCTCCAACGCGCGGGCTGTGGCGGAGGATGAATTGCTCAAGATGGATGGATGTGTGCTCAACCTCGCGGGGCTGTGGGGCGGGGAGAGGGATGCGAGGAATTGGGTGCCGAGGGTGGCGACGACAAAGGAGGCGGTGAAGGGGAAGAAGAGCGTGCATTTGGTACATGGGGAGGATGTTGCACGAGGGATCGTGGGTGTCATCACAAGGGAGTGGAAAGTGTCGAGAGGGCAGAGGTGGATGCTGACCGATGGGTTCGTGTACGATTGGTGGATGTTGTTTGCGCAGTGGGCGGATGTGGGACGAGGGCAGGATGCGGGAAGGAAGCCGTCGGAGCAGAGTCGATGGGTGTATGAGTTGATGCGAGAGGAGGGTGTCAGGGCTTTGCCGAGGAGTATGGAAACTTTGGGAAGGGCGTATGATTCGAGGGAATTTTGGGAGACGTATGGGTTGAGTCCGTTGAAGGCGGGACTTTGACGGAATGAGAGGAATGTGAGGAGAGAGAGGTTGTAGGAAAAGATGGAATTGTTCCATCTCTGGTCTGCATGCTGTTGTTCTTACAACCGTTCATAATAATGAAGATGATGACATTCAATCTCCACAGCTCCGTGATGATTGATAATGTCCTCCAACCTCCACAACTCCACCAAGCGAACCCATGATCGCTCCATCCCTCCTTCGTGGCCTGATATCCTTGTTATGTGACAAATCGATCTGTCAACGCCATCAGCACGAACTTCAAAGCAAATGCTACCCACCACCGCTCCGTGCGGGTGGTCTTCGATGATCCCGCGACATTCCAGCTCAGATAAACCCGAAAGCCACGTAGCAAGCACATAATCACTATCATGATCATGCCCGATCAAATGTTCTCCGCCCAAAAATCTCTGACGCCATATCAAATCTCCCTCGCCTTCTTTCCCGGCCTCCCCAAATCATCATTGACAACGCTCCTTTTCTGTCCCGACATGGTCCCTCCTCCCGTCGCAATCTCATGCGCCTCTGTACTCACTTTCCGCGCGGGATACTTCGTCTCCAGACCCTCGAAACAGTTCCAACTCGGCGTCGACGCTTTCCCCGCAGCACTCTCTGCTCCTCCTCCGACAAAGTACGGATGTTTCATTGCTTGCTCCGCCGTCAGTCTCTTCAGCGGATCATACTCGAGGAGTTTTCGCAGGAGGTCGAGTGCACTCTCGTCGGGTGGACCTCCACCACCGTAGTTGTTATTCTGCACCGTGCTGCGGTACCATTTTGTCAATCCGAGGGGACGGTTGACATTTGGGGCGTGCATTGCCACCGTTTGCAAGTTGGGAAACTCCGGCATGGCGGATAGTAATGGCCATTCTGACTTCTTGGGCAAGCCGAGGATCTCCCCTATCTTCCCCATCTGATTGCGTTGAAAAGGGACGGCCTTTTTCGAGTCTTGCTTGGCTTCCTCACCTTTGAAAATCGGCCGCAAAGACAGGAGTTCGGCGAAGATGCACCCCACCGCCCACAGGTCGATGGCAGGAGTGTAGTGCCGGCTTCCCAGCAAGAGCTCCGGCGCACGATACCAGATTGTTACAACGACCTTATCGCCGGAGAAGAGGGCGTGAAGTGGTTTGTAGAACAAGCGGGCGAGGCCGAGGTCGCCAATTTTGATAGCGCCGGAGGAAGTGACCATGATGTTGGCGGGTTTGAGGTCGCGGTGTACGACCCAATTGCGGTGCAGGTAGAGGAGACCCGAGAAGATCTGGTACATGCAGGAGCGGAGGGTGGAGGCCGGGATCGGTGTGCGAGGAAGAAGGGAGTGGTGGTGAATGATTTGGAGGAGGTCGTGCTCAGCGTACTCGAAGACCATGAAGATGCATTTCGATTCGAGGATGATTTCGACGAGATGGATGAGGGCCGGGTGGCTCAGCTCGGTGCAGAGGGCCATTTCTCGGATGGCGGACTGGGAGATGCCGGTATACTGGACTTCGCCTTCTTTGTCCGGTTTGAATTTCTTGATGGCGAAGGCTTCGATGTTGCGGCCATCGGGATGTTTGGCGGGTGGGTTGGAGACAGCTCGTTTGTGGATGGCTTTGTAGACCCGGCCATATGTGCCACTGCTGATGAATCCCACGATGTCATAGTTGTCGTTGATGTGCCGTTGAGGAGCGTATGGAGTGCCGCTCATCCTGGCGAGCGGAGGAGTGTCCGGCGCCTCTGTGGAAGGACTATAAGCTCATGTTTGTGTGCGTTGGTGGTTTTGATATGTGTAGCAAAGGAGCGGATCGTCGAGCATGGGGAGTACAGCCACAGTCGGAGCTACGATCAGCATTGAGGAAGACGGAGTAGGATGTCTTCCTTGTTGTCAATCAATCACGCTGACGATGCACGGCAGATGTCGTCCTGGTTGTAGCCGTGTCTCGAGACGGTGATGGCAATGTGATGATGGATCAATCAATGAATGGATGGATGGATCGCATCCCACGTCAGACGGGACTCACCCTCGAAAGCAGCCTGGGCGGTCCGTTTGAGCGTGTTGTTGGAGACGACGTTGGTGGTGGTATTCGCGGTCCGTGGAGGATGAATAGAGCTGCCACTAGCCGCAACTCTCGAACTGGAACTAGTAGTAGTCGCGGTAGCGGTAGCGGTAGCGGTAGCGGGAGCGGTAGCGGTAGCAGGCGCGGATCCTCCTGATGACGGCGGACCCATTGCCATCGTGGCTCCCCATCCGCCGTCGGCCGAGGGAGGGTTGTCGTCGGTTGTCGATTCCATGGTGGCGCGGGTGGGAGGAAGAATGACAACGATGATGCCTGGTACAGCTTCAACAAGGTCGGGATTCGGGAGGTCATCCCGTCATCCTCCAGTCCATCCCCGTAGAACAAACACCAATCAAGCCCGGACAATGTAGCTTCACGCATTCTCCCTCACATCGACCCTCACCTCAACCAAACATGGCCCGTCCTCTCCGCGACCTCACGCCCTACTTCATCTACCTCCTCCTCACCGCAACCCTCGGCCCTCTCCTCTTCGGCTACCATCTCGCCGAACTCAACGCTCCCGCCGAAGTCATCACCTGCGCCAAAAAGAGCATCCACGGCACCATATCCACAAACTTCTCACAATGCATCCGCATGAACCCCTCCCAGTTCGGCCTCGTGTCGTCTTCCTTCACCCTTGGAGGTCTCATAGGAGCTCTCTCCGCAGGACCTATCACGACGAAATATGGTCGATTACGAGCGATGTGGATCTCAGGCATGTTCGCCGTGGTCGGACCTGTCTTTGAAGCGGCAGCATCTAGCATTGGTGTCATGACCGTGGGAAGACTTTTGTCAGGAGTAGGAGCGGGAATGGCGACGGTCGTGGTACCCATCTACATCAGCGAGATCTCACCACCGGACAAGAGAGGACTATTTGGAGCTTTCACGCAGATCATGACCAACATGGGCATCCTCATTACACAGGCGTTGGGACTGTTCCTGAGCAGAGGACAAATGTGGAGGATCATCTTGGGAGTTGGAGGAGCCATCGCTCTCGTGCAGACCATATCCCTCGGCCTTGCTGGACAAGAAAGCCCACAGTGGCTTGCAGACCATGGCAAAACCTCTCAAGCAAAGACGATTCTCCGAAAGCTCCGTGGGCATAAAGTCGATATCTCAAACGAGACCTCCACCTGGACATCTGCCCACAACGCCAATGCAAATGAAGAAGAACAGACCCTTCTCGCTTCCTCGTCTACCCGCGAAGCACCACCCACCATCGGCCCCCTCGCCGTCCTCTCTCACCCAGACCACCGCTCCGCCGTCATCGCTGTCGTAACAATCATGATCGCCCAACAATTCACCGGCATCAACAGCATAGTCATGTACGGCGTCTCCCTCCTTTCCGACCTCCTAACCACCAACGCCGCCCTTCTCAACGTCCTCGTTGCCGCGGTCAACGTCATCATCACCACCTCCTGCGCTCCCCTCGTCGACCGCCTCGGCCGCAAACCCTGCATCATCGCTTCCATCTCCGGCATGGGCGTCTCTTCTCTTCTCCTCGCCGTGGGTATAATGCAATATATCCCTGTTCTGTCTGCCATCGCAGTGATCCTCTTTGTCGCGTCCTTCGGCTTCGGCCTCGGTCCGATTCCATTCATCCTCGCCTCCGAACTGGCATCCTCTGAAGCCGTAGGCGCCACGCAATCGTGGGCTCTGGCGGCGAACTGGACGGCGACATTTGTGGTGGCGCAGTTCTTTCCTGTTGTTAATGCGGCCATGGGAAAGGGCCAGGTGTATTTCCTGTTTGCGGGCGCGGCGGTTTTCTTTGCCGGATTCGTGGCGTTCTATGTGCCCGAGACGTTGGGGAGGAGGGATGCGGATGAGATCTGGGGAAGGCGGAAGGCGGGCATATTGGAGGATTGATGGACAGGTTTGGAAGATGGATGGTCTGGCTGCATGCTTTCTTGGACAGTTTTGCCATCCATTACGGCCATCTCGCTACCTCATCGACTTTCCTGTCCGTCATCTTGCACTTCAAATTGCTTGCAGAGTCAGGCGTCAGGCGTCAGCCTTTCCACTTTCATCAAGGGCAGAACCGCATTGTCAAAGATGTCTCCACGTGTCAGAAAGATGACACAGCAGCGAGGCAATGAGGTACCAGTTCGTCGGCGACATCGTCCGTGTCGTCCTTGAAGCTTCTTTTCAGCGTCGTCTGCCGTTCATTCTCGCCCTCGATCCCTTCTGCTCGAGATGTCCGACATCCTCAGCAACGTATGCAAATCGCCGTGGAAAGCTTGCTGGGCTCATTCTGTGGTCCACGACGTGTCGAATCATCGCGAGCCCGGAAGGGTTCCAGGGACCTTCTCACGGCTGCGAGCGGAAAGCTTCTCTCGAAGAACACGAGGATGACCGTGGACGGTTGGCGACCCTGAAGCTGCGCGTAAGGCGGAATGGGGCGGATCGTCGTCCATCCAGGTATCTCGTGGAACGCTTGGAGATCGAAAATGCTCGGATCCTCGCGATGTGCAAACATACCAGGCAAGGAAGAAAGGCTCCTTTATCTTGTGTCTCCCGGGCCACGGCTGTGAGCGGTTGCTGTCGCCCGAAGACCGAAGCTGTTACTTTGAGACCACAGGGTTGACCACGGATAGGGAAGAGAGACGGAGACGCAGAGAGAGAGAGAGAGGAAAGGGGGAAAAGGACAGGAAGAAGGAGAAGGAGAAGGAGAGGAAGAAGGAAAAATCGATGCTCGGATCAATCACCGCCTTCATATGGCAGCAACGAACAGGTCGAAGTCTCGAGGATTGAAGGTTCTGGTCCCCGTTCGATTCCACGGCGTCGACATCGGCGAGCTAAAGCCTTCACATCTCGTAGCTGGCCTGGAGCCCGTCATCGGGGTCAGACTTCGGAGAGCGGGATAGCGCCTGTTGGCGACAGGAGGGAGGTGGCGATTGTTGTCGTTGTGGCGAAGGACTTCCGCCGCTTTGTGGACGAGAACATGGGCTTCTCGGTCCAATCACAAACTCACGACATTGACCTCATCCCATCCTCATCCCATCCCGCAAACACGCCCCATGTTCTCTTGTTCCCGCAAACATGCCTTTCCCAAAGACGAGGAGAACAAGCCCATTGGTCGAGATCCCGTGAAAAGACTCTTCCCGTGACCGGATCGCGACGGATGGATGGATGGAATCTAACGATTTGCTTCCGAGCTGTACAAGGGAAAGCGCTTAATGATGCCGAAGCGTATCGCCGTGTTCTCAGCACTGGGACTATCGATCGTCTCTGCTGTCCTGTAACTCGCGATCTCGAGGGCACGCACGGGATCCGTCCGATCCGCACATTTTTTTCAGCTCGAGCCGCACCCCGTGGGAATCCGGTCTTGATTCTCGCGTCGAGCCGGAGTTGTATCCATCAGATTTCTGAGCGAAGAAGAACATAAGAAGGTCTGGCCAGTCCGCTTTCACATCCACAGCCCAAGCCCCGATACCGACATCGATCTCTCCACACACAAGAAAAGGACCACAATCCCCATTCTAAGGGACAAAAAAATTAATAACAATGAAGTTCTTCACCACCATGCTCACGGCTCTGATCACGGGCCTGATGATTGCACCCCTCCTCGGCGCGGTATGTTTCCACCCTCCTCCGCCGTCTTTCTCCTCCTCTCCTGCCGACGCTCATCCTCAACGACATTTAGATCCACTGCGCCAACGATGACCCGTGCGAAAGGAACTGCCAGCAAAGAGGGCAAACCGGAGGGACGTGGTAAGCTACTCTTTCTCTTCTTTTCGCCTTGTGGCCTTTTCCTCTCGAAGGAGGGAAATGGCATGGTTGGGCGACGAATGCTACCTTAATGTGGCGTGTAACGACAGTGCCAACGGAAAGTGCACGACGTGCACTGGCTAAGCGCAGGCAGGAGGAAGGCAGAGACGAAAGGTACATGGTTTTTGGTTTGCGATGACGAAGGAGGGGAGGAAGGACCTTTGTCTGCAATGTGGGAGAGAGGGTCGAGATGCGTATATCGTGCTTCTCGGAGGTCTTCGGCAATGACCCACCGGGTTGCTATGTCTGCAATCCATACCGTTAGTCGAGAGGGATAATTTCTGATCTTCGAGCTCCATTTCAAGAAAACGAACTTGTTGAGATCTCCAGACCACGAACAGAAGAAGCGAGAGTGTAAAAATGGTTTTCCGAACTAAACAACAATCATGGCCGCTTTTTGGGAGCGGGCAACCCAGAGAGACACCGCTAAAGAATCGACAAAAGAAACACGGAGAGAAAAATCCCTGAATCTGGTTCTGATTCCGTCGTTCATGCCCAGGCCCTTTTTACGCCAGAATTATGCAGTATGTACCTCTTCCCATCTACAAAAGTGCCGCGCCAAACAGCGAGAACATAGCCACCAGTCCGGTCATGACGAATGGAGCGTACGACATCTCGCCCATGTGCACAGACGAGGCGGCGCCCTTGGACCCCGACGGCTTGGCCGTGCCAGTCGCAGTGACGGTTCCGCTACCAGCAGTGGCGGTTCCAGTAGACTCGCCTCCAGCGTTTTGAGATCCATCACCCTTGAGACCGGGACCGGCGCCGGCGCCTTGGCTCATGTACTTCTCCGCGCCATCGGGCAAGGCTGGGAGATCGGTGCCGGTGAAGTCGGTGACCTCCCAAGTGTCGCTGGTAGATGGGCACTCGCTGGCCTGGCCGCTGGACTTGTATCCGCCGTCGCCCTGAGGAGCCTTGGTGCCCGACAGAGCTTTGCTGAGGGCGTCGAAGTCGTCCTTTTCGGTGACTTGGCCGCCGCTAATCTTAACGAGACCATAGCCCTGGCCTTCCTCAGAGTACTCGTAGACGAGACCGCCGGAGTAGACGGAAGTCATATCGTCGCTGTAGAGAGATGCGACTTCGCCAAAGTCCCGCGTGTTGGTGATGCAGCCGTATTCGGAGAGGCTAGATACATGGTCAGTGGTGGGTCGGATTGATGCGGAAAAGCGTTCAACTCACAAAAGAGGAATGCTGTAGTCGCCGTATTGCTTGACCTTTTGGTCCCAGCCAGACTTCTCGAAAGACGAGGGGCTGCACCAGGAGTAGTCGTTGAAAGCGTAAAAGTCACTGCGCTGGTCGTCGGTTCCGCAGTTCATGTACTGTGCCATCTCGAAACGGTTGCTCTCGACGTCCGCAGCGGAGTAACCAACAGGAACCTTGCGGTATCCCCGGCTCCCAATGTATTGCCTCATGTCACGAGTAACGGCCTTGATGTAGGGCGCACAGTTGGTGTTGTTGTCGGCGTTGATGACCTCGTTCCCGGAGAAGAAGAGAAGGGTGTTGTCGTAGTTTGCAAACGCATCGATGGTCGCGAAGATGCTCTGCAGGTAGGTGGGGTTGTAGGACGCCGCTGGGTCGGCACGGTTGATCGAGTACTTGGGAGTGTTGACATCGAGCGCAAGGTAGATGCCAGCATCTGCCAGAGCGGACATGCACTCGTCGTGATTGGCTGTGTTGTCGACAGTGTACACACGGACCGTGTTGATTCCCAGCTTCTTGAACTCCTCGATGTCGCGCTTGCAGCCATCGACATCGGCGATGGGGTCTGCGGCCTTGGAGGAGCCGCCGGGTTGGTAGTCGACACCGCGGATGTAGAAGCGGTTGTCGCCCGCAAAGAATGCTGTGCAAGATGTCAGTGAATGTCCGTCTCTGACTCGTCTCGGAATCCATACCATTGCCTCTGACCTCGACCGCTTGAAGCGATCCGGAGCTGGAGCTCGATGCCTTGTTGGCAGCAACCGGAGCGGGAGCAGCAGCAGCGTTGGCCATGGCAGCCGTAGCCGCGAGGATAGCGATTGAGCCCTTCATGATTTGTGTCGTGTCGTTGAATTAAAAGTATTGATTGGTTCGAAAAGTCGGTCGCGTGACGGATCACGGCGGAGAAGTTGAGTGAGGATGTAAAGTCGTCTCGAAGCGAATGAGAGACGAGGAGAAGAAGTGGTAGTAACGAATGAGAAAAGGGCGAGAGAAGTCGCGATGACAAGAGAAAGAAGGATGGATGGTAGAAGGGAAAGAAGAAGGAGAAGAAAGACGAAAGACCAGACACCTAGACACGACGCTTCCTTAGCTAATCCCGGCTAAAGACCACAAACAAGGTCACCCAAGCTTGTGCCAATTCCCCTTTTCTCACGTTCAAGCTCCGAACCTGGAGGCTTTTCTCTCCGCGCCCGCCAATCACACTGCACCACAATGCTGCTTGGGAGGGCTTAAGGTTGAGATGGGCAGACCGCCAAGCGAGACGTCCAGTACCTTGGCCGGAGTCTCTCCCGTCCGCGACGACATCACGACTGTTTCGACGGCTTGAAACGGACCGATCTCGACGTTTGAATACGGATCTACGTAAGAAGGGACCCCTTCTGCTTAACGATTGCTGTTCGCAATCCGGATCATGGGGCTGTAGCGACGCGAGACCATCCAACGGCCTGGAGCTGTGTTCATAGGTCGTGAATACATACCACTTGAACCCTCCGTGGGACACGCGTTCACGGGTGGACCTTTTACACAGCCCTCCCAATCAAAATCTCCACTTCACGAGCCGGGATCATGTATATAGTACATTATACTACACTCGGATTGTGCTCCGCTTGTATCAACTCCTGGCTCGGGCATGCCTAGATGAGCACATCGTCATAAGTGTCATTCCCACGTTTACGATCATTATTACCAACTTCTTCGCCATGCCAAGGACTCGATCCATGCCGCTGGAGAGATCAATGCGAGGACTTTGCAAACACAATGGTTCATCAATTGCGTTCTATGTATGCTAGTTGTACGTCCACATCGCCCGTGGTGAGTTCCTACCAAGTCTTCCTCCAGCTGATGTCTGTCCTTCAAGACACCATGAGTAAAAGTGCTGGTCCGCCCGTCCGTGCATGGAAATGAAAGCTCATCCCTATTCCCTTCCCATCAGCCCGAAGTCGTGAACTTCTTCCCGTCTACGTAATCCTCGAAACTCCAGCAAAACGCCTTCCTCCTCGCCGCTCTCTCGTACGTGAAATGGTTGTGCCTCATCCAACAGAAAACGTCGTGTCCTCCCTTGCTCGTGAGTCGCCGAATGCGACCTTTGGAAATGCCATAACGCTCGTCAATTATGTATGTCGTAAAAAGAAACATGGGCGCGGACTTGTGTAGTCCGTGCTGCCGGTGAGATGCTATCATCTATGATGAAGTCGAGGTGCCGGATTTCCGATGCTTCGACTTCCAAAACATGAGCTTCTTGAGCCGATGCTCCTTCTTCTTCGGACCTGCGGTCAAGGCCGAAGACATCGACGTTCGTGGTCGACCGTCTTCGGTTCCAGTCGGACGGGAACCAAACGTTCCTCCCATCAATTGCGACAAGCTGTGAATGCTAGAACGCTTGCGCTGTTGTGCAGCGGCTAAGTTCTGAGAGCTCGAATTGACCGACGGTGTCCGACTGCCGCCCACATCGCGCCGTGACAGATTCGCATGCAGCATGCTCATCATGGTGGAGCGACTGCTGGTCAGGGATGGAACATCGTCGACAGACCCGCGGACTTCATGCGAGTGGTCGAGGGTGGTGTAAGAGCTCATGGTGCGATTGTCCGTGATGGAGGATGCTGATGTGCCGACGCGAGATGTGTCGAATGAGCTCTGTCGGCGATTGAAATCCGGTGAGGAGAATGCCGACGAACTGTACGTCTGATGTGTCTTCTCGCAGGTCTGGCCAACAGGCAGAGCTAGTATATCAATGGGTGCTCCCAAAATAGTGGAAGCTTCACTGCTGTCGGATGATTTCGTAAGCGAAGACGCTCTGGGCTCTTCGTAGGACTCGACAATTGCGGGCTCGACTGGGCTACACTCCTCGGGAATGGTGTCTTCGATGATGGATGATGGGCGTCGCTCGAGCATAGGTGCTGACAGATGAGGACTCCGGCTTGAGTATGACGAGGCGGGAATCTCCCAGCCGTCGTCTAGACTTGGCGTCGCGGTGACGTCCATGAGAGCAAGATCTGCCGTCTCAACGAGGTGAACTCCCAATGCCGAATGATCATCGACGTCGCCAGCATGCGGGCTGTCTGGTCGGACCATGCGGTTGGCAGCGGCCTCGTCTTCCTCCTCTTCCTCGAACACATCTGCCATAGCAACCTGAGGTGGCGTCGAGCTTCTAATATGGTCGAAAGCAGCCAGGGCAGGTGCGCTGTACGTCCTGCTGTGGCTGGGTGCGAACTGACCTCCCATGCCGCCAAATTCGCGGACACCACGGCTTGAATGGAGTCCACGTCGTGGTCGCTGGGAGCCCAAGGAGGACGTGTTGACCGGTCCCAACGCCGCGTCCAAGTCTAGCATGGTACCGTAGTCATCAGTGTCGGGAGAAGGAAAGCTGCTTCGCTGCGTCAGGTTTGGCTTCTTCACTTCGATAAAGGAGGGCACGTGAGCGATTGCGGGTGGCTCCGATTCAACTTCGAGGTTGAATACTGCGTCCAAGTCAGTCTCCGCCACCGGCATTTCCTCGATTGGCGGAGTGGTGGGAACGACGCCCTCATTCGTTGTTGTCGACGAGGCGATGGACACCGAGCTGTGGTCGCACTGGCTTTTGAAGCTTTCTCTCGACTTTCTGGAAATCTTCGACACGGCCCAATCCTTGATACGCCTCGTCGAGGATCGCCGGTCTTGGTCGGCATCGCTTTCGCCCTGGGAAGGGGTGACTGCCGGTGCGGACTCCTGCAAGGACAGAGCCGACAGACGCGAGGGCTCGTCAACATGCATGGCCATGACAGGTTCGCTCCGTCGGCGATCAAAGCCAAGAGCGTTGCCGAGGGATTGCCTCTTCCTTTGAGGTGCACGCGGTTTTCGCGGAACATCATCGGCAACGAATGCGAGCTTCGGAGAGCTGAGGATTGGCTGTGAGCGTGGACGATCCTGCAATCCCTCTGAAGTGCTGACTTTGAGCCATTCACCCTCTCTCGCGTCTGGTCGACGGAAAGGTGAAGATGAGGGTGGGGCGCACCATGGACCATTCTCCAGTGTAGTTCCCAAGGAAGTCGTCCGTGATCGCGCCGAGGGCGGACTGGGTGTGCTCAGGCTCAACATGGAAGAAATGCTGTTGTTAACAGAGTGTCCGCGAATGGTAGACATGGAACCTTCTGTCTCGGATGATATTGTCGATAGGGGACGTGGGATGTACTCGACGTTGTCCGAAAATTCTACCCGAGGTCTGGACGACGGCCGGGTGGGCGAATCGGCCATGGACGGCTCGTCGAATTGCACTCTCGTCGGAGTCAGCGCCGTTGACGAGAGATCGCCAGGATGCTCCAAAGGCGTACTGGGAAGACTGCTGCTCAACCGCGGCTGCGCCTCGGGTGGTGACATGAAATGGCTCAATTCGTGTCCAGATATGGCGGTTGATCGGCGATGTCGGTGGCCAGGTTTGGATGTCGTTGAAATGGCTGTTGATGGCGTCAACTCGGTCTTGCTCGGACTCGAGCTAATGACACCGGACACGCCCTTCCCGCCGACAAGTTCACTGACTTGTCGTCTATGACCTCCACGCGGCGTGGCTTGCATGATGTCGGGTTGCTCTTCATGTAGTCCAGAAGCATCAGTGGCACTGAAGCTGAAGCTGGGTAGAGCAGAGACTCCTCGATTGTGTCTGACACTGGCGGTCCGAGGATGAGATTCCGCATTCGGACTGAGCTGAACCGACATTGGTCGTCTGCGAGACGAAGCTGTTGGTGTGCTGAACCCCACGCTCTCCGCATCCTGCGATTGCATCGGAAAGACGAATCTTGGATTCGGGATCATGTCGATCTGCGGCGGAGAAGACATGCTGCCCATATTGTCCGGATACCGCGCTTGTCCGGACATGGCGACCTCAGCCATGATTGCGCCTTTCCGCAGAGGGTGGAATCGAGGATGAGGAGGGACGGGTCGGAGGTTGTACACTATCGGTTGCTTGACTCATCGAAGAGGAGCAGTAGGCGCGGTCAAGCAGGCAGAATCGTCTCAATGGGTATGAATGGCGCCAATGGAAGTGGAAATTGCGGCGCGGTCGACAGAATTATCTAGACAAGGTATCAGCATACGCTCGAAGCGCCAAAGCGGTCGGTTGGTGTGTCCATACAGAGTAGATGAAGGCTGCACCAGGCAGGGAAGTCTGAGGCACAGTGAGCGGCAGTGCAGAGTCCAGAAGTAAAGACTGTGAAGGATGTGTTTTCGAAGGTGTACCAGTGTCAAAAGAGCGGACGGCAGCGTCTGGATAGATCGCTGGCCAAGACGACGGCACAAACGGATGCTGGCCTGCAACACGACGTGCCCGGGCGGGATGATGATGAAAAGGAAAAGAAGGGCGGGGGAGGGGAGGGTCGTTTGGGCCGGTGGTGGTGGTCCTGACGAGCGATAGAGGCAGATCTCAGAAGGAAGCGCTGCGCTCATCTCATCTTAGAAGAGACCAAGGCAAAGCCCGACCAGCGTGCACTAGCGTCAAAGGCTAAACGAGGGTTCCTGGTCGAGCAGCGCCACAATAAATGAGCTTGCTGCGGAGCTTCGTCTCGTCGGACCACTAGTTGCCCACGCCGACAACGAGGCTAGGCATGGGTATGTCGTATAATAAGTACAGCATGACCAACAATGCTGGAGTCGATCTCGAGCACGCATTTCGTGATGATGATGATATCGTATCGTGTTTGTATCGTGTCTTCAGCACATACTCGAGAACACTGCTCCCGCGGCGAGTTTATGCCAGCTGCCACGCATTGGATAATGCCAATCTCCGCCCAGACTTGACCGAAAGAGATACTTCCAGGTTTCGTGCAACAGTGCAGTCCCAGCCAAGATCCGATGAATCCGCCGCCAATCTCTCTCCTGTGTCCCAATAATCTCTCAACAAGCGACACGCGCGCGGACGGCTGACGTTACTAGTTCTAGTGCACCTGCCAATCGTTGCTGTGACGGCAACCGCGAAACTTTCATCCCCGTATTCTCTCGGTCAATCCGTGTCCGTGTTCTCTCATGGTGGGAAGATGTGCATGGCCGTCTCGACCAGAGCCGTGTAATTGGCTGTTGGCATCGGAGCTGTATCGCCATCCCTTGCATGCAGCACTAATAAGGCGGGGGTCCTGCATAGATGTGCTCCACATGTTGCAAAATGTGGACGCGGATGCCTTCCCATAATGCCCAAAGTTACCCCTCCATCACCACCATGGTGGATCGTGGCATCCCATTCCGCGTCTCACAATCGTTGTTATATTCAAGAACTCTTCACCGTACTCCCGCGGTGAAGCGAGCCATGCGGCGGACGACCACAGTAACACGGCTCACTCGTGTTTGCTGTTGCAGTGAGCCGCTAGCACGATCCTGAAACAGCAGAGAGAGTGTTTTCATCGCTGTGAATGCGGCAGGACCAGAGCCATGCAAAGGCGACTGCGACTGTGGCCTATCTGCTTCTGAGACTATGCACTGCTGCGTTGATCCCACTGCAGGGGCGGGGCTTCAACGATGCAGTGCGTGCTCGCTTTCTTGCTTTGCATATGCAGCTTCATTCGATAGTGAGAAGCTTGATTTGTAGGGGCCAAGTGGCAGTTCAATGCTGCTCTCGTCCACCTCCTCACTGCTGCGTGCGAACATCGTACAATGGCCCACCATATCACCAGTCCAGCAGTGGTTTCGTTGACAGAGCACGACCACTGGACAGCTGGACCCTGGCAAGCACCCGACAGCAAAACGGAAACTTTTGGCATAGGACTTTGGAGCGACCCTCCAACTTTAGACGTACGATTCTCACCGCAACAACGATGGAAACATACCTTTGCTTATATTGATCAAGAGCGCGTATCTTGGAGATTATGCGCGGCTATCGAAGCATTACTTTTCCAACTCTAGAGGGCGCAGTATTCTAGATTGAAGCTCGAAAGCCGACTTTTGACAAATTGCTGTTTTGCTTTCGGATGAAGGCCTGGCCGTTGTGATTAGGGGTGTTGATGGCATCAAAGTTAACATGATAGCTTTAATGGCGTAAAAAGCTAATGATGGCTTTGATGGCGTCATGAATTTCGGCCCGGAGTCGGACCGAGCCGTTCAGCTAATCGGAGGCTCTCCGCTACCCGTAATGTCGTTATAGGTGTACACCTTACTACCTCGAATTATCGAAGATTTAAGACGGAGATCTCGAAGTCTTAGGGTTCGGGTTTAGGTAAGCAAAACAAGCAACAACATTAACTTATATTATTACTAATATACACCGGATTAACTTTATTTTTTCCCTATTCGATTCGCCGTACCTTATTCCCTTTAGTAGGAAAACACTTAATACTTTATAAC